>CACRXP010000001.1:1253776-1342159 GCA_902702965.1 Spirometra erinaceieuropaei
CTGAATGAATCTTATCTAATATCCCAGGGAACACAAAGGAGTTTTGCTGTATAACTGGGCGGGGAGTGTTTATAATGATGTGGGAGGGTTAACAAGGGTGCAAGATATACAAAAAACCATACAATATATAGTCTTTGCTCCGCGAATTTTAAATTTTCTGGGGATTCTGCGACGGAACTCTCGTGCCCCAGCGATCGAAGAGAGGTCACTGTACTGAACTTCATGCATGTTCTAATTTTGGCATCGTCCGTTGTCTATTTTTTGGCGTTAGTAGTATATTGGGACGGCTTATGGTTGAGTAGAAAAGATATGGAATGTTTCGTATGGTGCATAATATGTAGTCTAATTGGGGGTGCTTTAAAGGACATAATCAGAAAAATTTCGCCATAATGGCCGGTGAGTGTGTAAGTATGCCAGGAAAAGCGCTTCTCCTATGTGGACTCCTGAAAAGTTAAGTTATGTGTCACTCATCGCAAATAAATTCAGCCAACTAGGAACATGATGTCTAGGATTTAAATTTTTTGATAACAGAATATGCGAAAAGAATTCATTAGTCCAACTTCGCCCAAGCCGTTAGATCATAAAAGAAAATGATTATGGTGGTATCACTGAGTATAAAGTCAGAAAGTAGAAATACGACTTCTGCTTTAGCATTTAGTTCGGTTGTTTTGGACGAAAATGGACTTTCTTTCAACAAGTAAACCCGTTATTCCCCAACACAAGCTCTTTTTTATTGGGCACAAGCAATCTGTCAAAGTACGGTTTGGGCTGATAGGCGAAACGTAAAACATAAAAGCCCAAATGCAGCCGAGTGAACAAACGCCAATAAACAATGGTTAATGCTACTATTTCATTACGTGACCTCGAGTTGCTGAATATTCTTCTGCTTTTGAGTACTCTCTTGAATACTCATAATACTGATGGCTTTTTACCGCGTAATTTCCACATCGTCGTGTGACTTGAAATACTTGCAAATTAATTATCGCTCCACGACATCTAAGTCGTACAGTAGGTGGGCTAACTCATAAAATGTCAACCGGAATTCCGAAATGCTTTTTCGTTTCGAAAAAATTAATTAAGTAGGGTTGTAAAACTAGTCAGCCTGCAACGTAATTCTATAATATTTCAGTTGCCTCAGGATGCCGGCTTTCGAGTGAACTTCCTTTCGGCTGCATGCAAAAACAACATTCTGTGTAAAATGACCACTTATGTAGCAGGAATTTATCTCATTGATTTTAGATGCCCCTAAAAGTCCAATTATAGTTTATGGAAAAAATGCATAAAAATATTCATTCTTCCGCTCATTCGGTAGATAATTACGTTTTCTTCTAATTTTATATTAGAAGGAGGGACATAATTCGGAACGTAAAAATACCGTGCTATGGCCGTTCATGAATCGTCATATCTCTGCATTTACCAATGTGACTTGTAAAGTTAACAATATGGATCAAATCCACTACTTACTTTTATGAGCCCTGTATGGTCTCCCTTTATTACTGCAGAGGCATGTGTGGTTTTCCGTACGCGAAAAATATACGGCTTGTAGTTTCGAAACCCTGAATGCAAGTGTAACGGCAGAGCGGGTTCAAAATTATTCGAGAATTGGAAAAGTTTTTGAAAACCGAATTATACCTTTCATTTGAGTAGAAAATTGGAAGGAGACGTAATTATCGACAGAATGATCAGAAGAATGAATATTTTTATGCATTTTTCCCATGAACTATAATTTGGACTTTTAGGGGCATCTAAAATCAATGAGATAAATTCCTGCTACATAAGTAGTCATTTTATACAGAAGGTTTTCTTTGCACACAGCCGAAAGGAAGTTCACTCGAAAGCCGGCATCCTGAGGCAACTGAAATATTATAGAATAACGTTGCAGGCTGACTAGTTTTACAACCCTACTTAATTAATTTTTTCGAAACGAAAAAGCATTTCGGAATTCCGGTTGACATTTCATGAGTTAGCCCACCTACTGTACATCCTTCGAATCTCTCCCCGTCTTTCCGCGCTGAACAATCTTTAGAAAAATAATGTATCAGACTCAACGTTCAGTGCCACTTTCTGCCACCTAACTGTTGATCTGGCGATCCTGCTGGCTCACAAGTTCTTCCTCCTGCCTTCTCTTGCTCCCCTTTAATAACCTCCGTTTGTTTGAGTAAATGAGGTTGGACGCAATTCCTGGGGTGACGTCAAAGGTTTCGTCTACATGCGTTCCACGCGCACACGCAGTTAAGGTTCCGGGAAGAGATACTGCAGCCCGACCAACGCAAACCATGAGCCACTGCTGGTCCCTTTATGACTTCGGGGGTAGGGTCATTCTAACCCAGGTTAGAGGCGGGTATTTGATTTCACTCCCCACGCTAACTCAATTTAGCTATTTGTTTTTTCCCACTAATTAAGAGCGTCATTAACTGGCTACGCCCTCAAGCCTTTGAAGGAACAAAAGTCTTATGAGAAGTAAGCAGCTGAAAATCGAGAATTCAACGTCTTAGATTGCGTCACGGAAAATGCTCGTTCGGTCGCTAAACAACTGCTGACACAGTGGAACGAACATTCAGAGTACCGTAATCAGACTGGCGAGCGATCCTCAACATGTGGCTAATATTCACTGTCTAACTTGACAGAACAGCAAATTCATGACGTAATGGTCGGGAATCGGACTTGACGCTCAATGGCCAAGGAGTCGAGATTCGAGCCCCGAATTATCCAAGTGTGGGGGAGGTGCATGACTAGATGACAAAAACGGATAAGCCGGAGATGGTCATAACAGTGCACGCTGTCTTCGTCAGTATCCATTTTGCATTTCAGATTGGCCAAAACCTTTTAATATCTCCAAATAAAAGTATATTCATTCCTAAGTCCAATGTCCATAGATTAACTTACTGAAGTAAACAAAAAAACTATATCCCTAGGTAGCGAACATAAGGAAATTTGATAAATTGCGAATCGAGAATTCGGCTTCAGAATACCTTCTTTTGTCAGAAAACTCTGTAACATCAAAAGCAGACAGAAACAGTCAACCTTTTACTGAAGGCAGAAGTCTCGAATTTCTCTCTTGTTTGTGTTCCACCCTTTCAGGTTTGTGTCAAAAACATCGCTTGCTTTATCCTCTCGTAAGCATCTTGGGTGAAACGCATATACTGGTTTAAATTAAATCTTTTTTCTATCTACCAAACACACCAAAAAGTAAATTACCGACTTCAACGCTTGGTTGCGTTTGTTCAAAACCGAGACCCCAAGGTGATAATTAATTGAAGCACGCAGGCCTCTCTAGCTCCTTGATCAACGTGTCGCTTGCGGCAAAGCATACAACGTTGCGTTTTTATGATACTCTGGATACAAGTTCCACGCCTAATAGAAGATTGAAAAATAACTTTATCCAACACTTAACTTTCTGGAAGGCCATGCGCCAGCAGTTCTGTCGATAAGTAGTCCTAAGTAGGGCTTACTCTTCTGAGCTGCCTGTTCGTAAATAAAAAAGTAAAGTCGTCGGTATGTGTCAGCCATGCGCAAACTGCCGCCACTGTTATAGTGTCGATTACATGCACAGCAATTACTCAGAAAATTGAGTATCAAGTCTGCATTTAAATGCCTTAACAGTGTCTAGAGGCAGAATCGCAGCAGAAAGTCCGCTTCAGGTTCCAACCCTGCGAAAGGGCGTTCTGCCGAACTTCCGCATGATCCAACGTGCTCTTCAGTTTAGAGTTGCTACCGTTTATAGGGCGACAAGCAAGCAACTGCGTAATTGACGAAATCTTCTCTACAGGGTAGATATAAGGTCGTTTCATCACCTAAAGCTCTGACAGCCTACAAATACGGCAACTTACTAATCCACAATACACACCAATCCTAGGGAAATGTTTAGAGGCACTCTGTTCCCCGCATATATGACTGATCGCTGTGTGACTGCCTGCAGGTACTCTGGATTGAGCCCCAAAGCTCAGCAGTATTAGCATGTCCTGCTACTCAACTGGTGAACGCCCGTCCACCATAGTTAATACTCCCAATCACAACCGACAGGACAGCGGGCCTGTGGCTCAGTGGTAGGGTGTTGTACTTAGAAACGCTCGATAACCAAATAACCCCGGTCCGAATCCAACGTCATCCAGGCCTGAGTTGGGTATGACTGACTAGCGACGATCAATAAGCACCTCCCTCACTAAACACATGATAACAAGCATTCATTTTCACAAGTTTAACAGATGGCAATAGAAAGAGAAAGCAAACTCTGCTCAATGGCCGACAGAAGTTGCTTTCAAAACCATTGTGCAAAAGCGATCTACCGCTCACTGCAGGGAAGGGACGCTACATAGGAAGCTCGATAACAGTCAGATAAAAGAGCTTAGGGGGGATGGATGGATGACAAGACACGTTTCGGGTGAGGTTGACCGTGAGAGTTGGGAGCCGGAGAGGGTGGGCTTCGTGCGCGACCGCTTGATGAGGTTACTGCTGTACAAGGTGGGTTTGTAAGCTCATTAAAAACGGGGGTGAATGATTACGCCGGCTGTTTGAGCAGGCATTCTGTGTGGCTACCGTCTCGGTTCACGATCTCGATCTCGCCAAAGTCGAACTGCTTGCCAGCGGCCACCCACGGCCTTCCACTAGCTCTGAACAACTTTAAGAAGTGATTTGGCGGTCTTGACAGGTAGCGTGCTGCGGTGTGTCTAGCCTCCGCAAAATCGTACGTATACTATTCCTTTTGTGTTGTAATGGATGGGACTGTAAAAGCGTAGAATCTGAAATATACTCGTTGGTTTTTTGTAATTTTTCGTCATGGGGACGTTCATCCACTTCGTCCTTCGTGGCCCAATGCATGGCGGAGACGACTGACGAAGCTGTTGTCCACATGTTATGTCAAGAATTCAAACTCGTACGTCCAGAAAATTGCTGCATATAGGCTTTGGAGTACACCTTCGGCAATCAATCCGAGAATTGTGGGGCCTATTGGTGTGGGTCTGATCTGCTCACATCGAACAGAAGAAGGCTCTGAGATCGCACCTCAAGAGTTACATGGGACCTCGAGCTGTGGTTTGCCATCATCGTCATCATAACAGTCATTCAGCAGATAGTTTATCCTGCCGACCGCCAAATTTTGCAGGATGGAGATAAGGATGGATGAAACATCGAACAACAACATCCTCTGATCGGACTCAGTTGTGATGGCATTGATTCGGTCCAGAAATTGCTCAAATGACTGAGCCGATGTTGGTGCGCCTGGATTCGGCGACTTCAGTCTGGGGCACGGCTACTACCTAAGACCGTGTGTTGGGGCGCCCAAAATTGATACGAGCAATCAGAGGGGCGCCAGACATCTTAATCTTTGACAGTCCATGGGACCGTGCCTTGACGGCTATTATACACCCGTCTGTGCTGGTGATAGTCATCTGTTCCCCAGCCGATTTCAGGTTTTATGAATTTCGCGATCGACAGTTTTTAAGAACCTCTTTCATAGGATTCCCTGTCGTAGAGGAGCGGTTGGCCTTGTTCTGGTATTCATCCCTGTCTAAGACGATGATGAATGGGTTTTTTCAGTTTTTGACTTTTTCACCGCTTTAGTTTCTCCTTTGAAGGTGTCTGGGGCTTCTTTTGCGACGACCAGACTGTTGGTGTTCCTGTAAGGTAAAACAGCCTCGGTAGAAGCAGTGAAGTCCACCGAGTTTGCTTTGGTTATACGGAAACCGGAATCACTTAACCCAAGCTCGACCTTATGGACAGTCCCATTAGGGGGACCGCACATGACGCATCCCCATTGGACAACTACATCCCGCGGACACCCCGATCCCCTTCTTAGGACCTTCTAGCTAGACTTGGGCAGTATAACCACGCGGGTTCTGGCGACTACACGGACGCATACTGACGCGCGCACCAGCGTCCACCCCCTTCATTGCAATGCTGGATGCATAGCCGGCTGGTCAGTTTCTGGCGATGAATGTCCACACATGTCATTCGAAGATTTCGACCCGAACTACAGCTACCCTAACGATCGAATCGCACCCCCCTCAGCCATTGCACCTGTGAATTCTATCTGGCTAGTGACACTTGTCGTTCCCCCTTGAAATCATCCGGATTTCGGCTAGATCGCAGTTGGTAGCCAGGCCCCGTATTACAGGTGGCTGTGGGGTTTGTTTACTGAGGCTATTTAGTGGGGCTTCATAATAACGTCTGCCCCATTTGGCTTCCGTTTCACGTTTGAGGTTAGGATTAGGGTACCGGTTAATGGTTTCCGATTTCCGGGTTAGAGTTATGCCTTTAGACTGAGGTTTTCGGGTTAGGGTTAGGGTTTAAGCGTACGCTTAGGGTTCAGTATTACGGTTAGATTCTTCAGTTACGGTTATGTCTAAGGACTGCGGTTACGTTTAACATTTCGGTTAGGGTTACGGTTGCCGTTAGGGTTAACGGTTAACGTTTAAGTTTGAGGTTAGGGTTAGGGTTAGGGTCGCCGTCCGTTTCCCCATTCCTGGCTACCAACTGCGATCTAGCCCGGATTTCTTCCATAGTCAGGGAGAGATTAGGGTAGTGTTTGGTTTAGCTTTGATCTAGAGCTATGCTTTAGTTAGGATTAGATTCTGGGTATCAGGTTTGGGATTGGGGAAAGGTTAGATGGTAGTGTTAAGGTCAGTCTATGCTATAATTTAACGCTTTCAAAATTGCGTTTTTGCGGATTGCTAGCGTCCACGACTGCAGACCTGGTTGGACAGTTTTTAAAGGACGACAACAGGTATCCCTAACAGCGCTTCCTCATTATGCTCGGAACGGTTCACGCTTCCACTTGACGCTTCCACTTTTGACGCCATTTCCTTTTGCCAAACCCACTGCGACGAGCCTTGTGGTCCCTAGGAACGAGCTTCACCGTATATGCGCTGGAACAAAACGGGGAACAGATCAGTTGACGGCCGGCTTTCATTGAGCAGCACAGGATCCGCCCTAGTCCATAATTACTGCCCTACGTGGTGGCGGCACGCTTCAGGCTGCGTCAGTCACTGCCCCTAAACCCACATCCAGCTGGCCGACTGGAATGACCAAATGGCGCATGAGAGAGGGAATAGAGAGAGAGTGTGAGGTCGTCCTCGAGGCAACTCAGCGCGTCTGACGTCCTTGAATCAATCACGACTTATTAAAAGTTGTGGCCTAGAAGGCTGCCAACTGACATGGTAACCCGGCCCCTCTCGGGACTGAGAGTTAGGCTGGAGTGGCTCCTTCACATGTGACACTTTCAGTGATATGAGATCCGAACCGTTCTAATGAGAGCCTGTTACATGCTGTGAGGGGCTAGATCGTGCGTGGTCCGCGCAGAGGAGCCGTTTAGTTTTGCCAGCCACTGCGTCTTCTCCCACCTCCAGTCTTCTTAACATTTTCTGGTCATCGGAACCAGGTGGATGAGGGTAATGGGGGTGAGATAGGTGCTGCGAAAGTCTGCATTACTATAAACTAATCCACACATAAATAACCGTTCTGCGTCCACTCCGTGGTGCACACGGCGAACGTCGTCATATAGAATATTTAGAAGAAAACTCCCGTAACTCCACATGTTTTAGTACATAGTCCACTTGGTGTTCAAATAAAAGGCAATACGTTCCGTATGCCGTCTACAGAATTAACATACCTGGAGACAGAAGTCTGCATGAATATTTATCCGACTATCTCAAAGTCGTCAAGATTACAAATTCTTTAAAAACCGAAACAACCCCTTCCTTAAATATGTACTTTGTAAAAATATAATTTTCCGCAGCACAAGTATTTAATTTAATTTATGCAGTCATCATAGATAGGCAAAAACTCGCAGCAGAGGAAGTTTTTTTTCGGCGTAATTTGCTCAGTACATTACTGTGTATGCGCCATTTTAAGGCTCGGTTCCATAGCGATCCCTCCAACAATCTTACTTACAGTAGATGACCTGACTCAGCTGCAGTGATAAGATTTCAGTTATAAACGATTGCCTAACCGGGGTTGCTGCATAAGATATTTCAAGATATTTCGTTCACGTCAGGATGGTGCCTTTTGATTGCGCGTCTTTCGGGTCACCTAGGAGAACCGCACTCTGTAAAAAGTGGCTAGTGGAGCAATTTGAACTTTTCCACCGACTCCTGAGTTCGAACATACTTTTTGGAGGAACGTACGACCCGTCTTACAGCGAAAGTGTACAGCGAGCAATTTAGAAACCTTAAACGAAATTGCAACTACAGGTAGGGTAGACGCATTCGGAAATCGGGAGGTTCTTTTCAAGTCGACCAAGAACCTCTTTTTAAGCAAAAAAATTCAATGGAAAAATGTACACTGCCTGTGTAGTCCTTTCTAATGAACACGCTCCTTGCAGATGACGGAAAAGGCGCCCAATTAAAAGCCAGATTCTTGAGTATATGAAACACGCTGCAATCCCTCTGCCCACTGAACAGCATTACAGATCAACCTAGGTGGACTCTCCTCATCGAAATCACATTTCAAAGTTTTCGTCAATGTTTCGCGTGCCAGGCCACTCACTGTAGGCAGACGAATAATTCCGATTAATAAGTGAACGACCTATGGCAAACTGCACTGCCAACACTTGTTCTTGAAGGCCATCTTGCTCTTACGGCCAATCCACCAGGATAGGCGGCGAGCGATGCAACAGCATCCAAGGATGCAGCCAAGTCCCCTCGCTACCAGGCCTGTTGAGAACTTGGTTGGTCTCACAGGCAGCCGAAACCCCCAACGGACAGTAAGAAACACATACAAGGCAAAGTTTAATTAACAAAGAGACAGTTAAATAAGGCAATAAGTGCTTTGGCCTGTCTGAATAATTCGTTTGGTTCGATTTTGAAAACCTCGGTGGCTTTGGTGGGATTCGAAACCATGAAGTCAAGGGAGAAGTTGGAGTACATCCGACCCTCTAACCACCAGAACTACGAGACCTCGACCGAGATTCGTGAGTTTAATCACATTTGACCCAAATGGAACTGAATTCACGACTCCTGGCCGCAGCCTCGTAGATCAGATTGTTAGAATGTTGACTGCACGTAAACATTGACGTTAATGTTGTGGGTTCGAACCCCATCGAGTTTGCCGAGTTTTTCACAATTAAGTCAAATGAATGTGGCCCCAATTCTGGTAAGGTCGCACAAACTTTCAAATCCGGGATATTTGAAAAGGACAGTTAACACGAAATTCAGTCCGGCGCGTGGTTCAAGTATGCTTGAAAACAGACAGGAGAGGAGGCTCATATTCCGTATACATGCGGGACTTGGTGGAAATGCGGCAGCAAAAGCCACGTCAGTCAACCCGTGCTGCCCCATTACGTTGAAATGGACTGTCTGCGTGTGAATTATAACCCCTCCGGTGTATCAGAGGCGTCGGGCGTTATCCTTCTACCCTGGGGACTGGCTAGAATGCTTAACTCTGATGAAACCAACCTAGACCACCACAGGGGTTGCCCTGACTGATATTAGGATAACGACTGAAATACCACCCATAGAAAGGAAGAAAAACAGTGTCAGTTTAACTTGTTTACTTCAAGTTAGTTCATTCTGATAGCTGAGGAGATTAAAATGTGGAAATTCGAAAATTGGGCTACTTACCAGGAAGCAGACGGGTACCGCTGGGGGACTCACTGATAGGTCGAACCACCGCAGCTGTGCCACGCAGCGGCGAAATATCAGTGAAACACAGGTCTGGGCTTTTAACTAGTACCTGTGCTCTCAGTACGGTTAATCATTCAAGATTTTTATACTGTTGGCCGTCTGTGGGCAGTATGGGGACTTTACGCGGTCATTCCACCGCAGCCGATGGATTTTGGCTCATATATTCATTTCAGTTTTCGGACTGAGCCTATAAAGCTCAGGAGATTAGAGGGCCGAATGGAGTCTCACTTTATCCAAACGGGAAGAGGTCCCGCATTTGAGAGTGGCCAAGCATCAATAAGGATATGTTGCCTTTTTCTCATTGAGCGCTGTTGGGAGGCGGTCGTTCGACGATGGAAAGACCGCCTGCCGGTATGACCCTGAATGCGGAAAAGATTTTGCCGTCACAGGCTACTTTCTTGCCTACCGTCTATCAAAGTTTATATGCTGAAAAACAACTTCGGTAAGGATCGGGTGAAGGCCCCCAAGCATCTGTGGCATACAGGGAATATCTACTATACTTATTTTAGCGGGTTTTCGTCCGATACGATTATTTCGGTTTGGTGTTTCATCTTACAAGGTTGGGTCGTCTGTTGTAGACGGTCTGGTGCATTATATGCAATGACCTGATCTCAGAGAGTTGAGAAGCGAGCGCTGTAGACACTTACTGTTTATTTTTTTATTGTGCTGATTAATTTCGGCTGTTCTATGACAATGCATTAAAACTTTTCCGACCGAAAAACGAATTTACCAATTATCTATACTTATTTTGTCATACCTCCATGCGTACATAGGCCCCGCTCGTAAAACTCCTATTACCACCTTTCTCTCTTTGGCTGGTCGTGCGTGTTTGGAGCCATTCACCCGATCGTTGCATGGATTTACTAAGTGAAGGAGGTGCAGAACTTCCAATTCGCAGCCAGTCGCATGCCAGATGGCTCCGGTGCAGTGCAACGGAAGCAGCAGGTCTTGCCTGGAATAAATTCCGTCCAGTCAGCCAGACTTCTGATCGGTAGAGAGACGCTCACCGATCATTTTTACGGGGCTCACTCGTCCCGTTGTGCTTTACGGGCTCTCTCTCTGGGGCCCAACCAGCAGCCGCATAGCGGCACATGATACAGGCAGAATGGTATTACCGACAAAGATAAGGGAGACTGAAATGGCCATTTCTGGCTTATTAGCCATTGCCAGCAGCCTATTCTGACTATACATGCACCGCTGTGCGGCTGCTGATTGGGCTCGAGAGAGGGCCCTAAGGCCCAACAGGACGAGTGAGTTCTGTAAAAACGATCGGTGAGTGTCCCTATACCATTGTATATTATTGACCGCAACCGACAGGACAGAGCCCGTGGCTCAGTGATTAGAGGCACTGGATTTCTAACCAACAGGTCGCGGGATCGAGCCTCAGGTGCTCCACACTTTGGGATTCTGTATGGTTGGCTGACGACGGCTGATAAGCCAGGAATGGCCATTCCAGTCTCCCTTGTCCTTGTCGGTAATGCTATTCAGACTTCTCGTCCTCAGATCGACTTGGTGGCCACTCTCACAGGCAGCAACAGTCAAGGGCTTTCTTCTCATTTTTCGGAGTCAACTTCACGCCAGTCGGATCACCCAGGCATTCTTCGAGGCTCCTCTCCGCCTAAACTACATGCCCTGCTTCAAGGTTACACTGCATGCTAAAGGTACAGTGCAAAATCCGACGGCTGTTTCCGGTTTAGCCGCATCGTCTGTCAGACCCGCCCTAGGTGAGCGTGGGTCTGAATTTTAGACCTGGGTGCAGCTTATCGTTGAGGTCGAGTCGGTGGGTGGACTCTTTGTGGGAGTTTTCCAATGCAGCCGAGGGTCAAATTCTCCAGTCAGTCGGGGCGTGGTTTTCACACTTCAATTCCGGTCTAGGGCCCCAGCAGCGTGGTTACACAAAGACAAGTGATCCGCAACCCAGGACTGCTGTCATTACAGTCAAAGAAGTGGGTGGGATGGCATTCACCAATCAGGCTACGGATATGTCCCTTATGGCGCATTCTGGGGCCCTGGCAGGCATGCACCAGGCGAGCAGGAAGAAATACTGACAAAGACAAGGGAAACTGGAATAGTCATTTCTGGCTTATTAGCCGTTGTCATCCGACTGTACTCAACCCCAGGGTTTGACAACCTTCTTTATCAGCACCATATCGCTCGAATTATTGACATTCGCTTTATTCTTTTTAAATTTTCTTGCTTTATCAAAAAAATAACATCCTCCCGCCTGTGTTTCTCATTCTCTTCTAGTTGGTGGCACAGTTCGACGACAGTTTTGTAGTAGGTAGATTTTTTCCACAGCTGACTCATCCCCTTCATCCTGCTCCAATGTCAGCGAAGTCGCTGCATTCACCGCTGTGCCATTTTCGCGATACCTCCTGTTGAACGTCGCCTTGTTGACAGTGTGTCATCTCGTCATTCGCCAGGTTATTTTGACCTGTCTACATATCGAACCCAGAAACAAAGACCTACAGTGTCATCTAAACAGCCATGCACATTTGTGCGTCGCTTCCTGTTCTGACTCAATGATTGCCGTTAGTGACTTTCTTGGTTAGAGAATTTTTCGCAGAGATCCAACTCCTCGCAGACACGAGATTAGGCATCCGTCCCGGCATTACATGCGGCCTTGCGCTAAATTCCACGGGAGTTGGGATTAGGGTATGAGAATAGTCACTCCCCTGGAATCTACCGTAGGGTCACCTGTAATTCGCGGAGGGTACTCATTCCCATGTCCAGCCAATCGTTCTCTCTCCCCCCCCCTTTCTGTCAAACCTTTATCTCTGTCGGATGCCACTTCCTTATCTATCCTTGCATGCTACTTACCAACCACTGTTCTTGGTTCACATCCGAGCAGTCTGATCTTAAGCCTGATTCCTTGATTACACCCAGCCAAGGTCACACGGGTTGGCAGTAGGAAGGTCATTAATCAAGTGGTAAACACTCTGCACTTTCGTGGAAAAATGATCGAAAAGAAATGGCAGCAATACTTTTACAGACAACGAGCGCTTTTCATTACGTGCTTTGGTATAACTGAGTCAACTTGACTAAACTGTAGCACGCCATGCACGGGGTTGAAGTTGTGGCAACGATCGGGTGAAGGGCCCCAAACACGCACGACCAGCCAAAGAGAGAAAGGTGATAATCGGAGTTTTACGAGACCGTCTACAACAGACGACCCAACCTTGTAAGATGAAACACCACAACGAAATAATAGTGTCGGACGAAAACTCGCTTAAATAAGTATAATAGATATTCCCTGTATGCCATAGATGCTTGGGGGCCTTCACTCGATCCTTACCGTAAATCCTAATGACTTCCGTCTCTCCCGTTTATTCCAAGCTCAACGGCCTGATATCTGGGGGGCCGCCCGTTCTTGCCTGCCAGAAACTTTCCACTGAAAATTATTTTGCCTTTGATTGAAAACGTTAACCTGAAAAAGGACGATAGGGTCTTTCGGCTGCGACAGAATTCCAAGGTATCCTTAAGACCGTTAGGGAACATAGGTAAAACCGGTTGTTGTGGAACCTACGGGAAAAAAGCTCGTCAGTCTGACTTAACTGATGAACGGAAATAACAAAAAAACGAGCTCAGAAATAAGAGTGCTTTCTTCTGTAGAGGGAAAAGAAAGTTGGAATGTACAGCATGGGAACTGGCTCCCGCCTCTTTCATCCAGACTCACGACAATACCATTTGACAAACAATACTGTGCAAACCTTGCAGTCATTATAATCGACTGATGTACTTAATGATAACAATTGCAACTGATAAGTGGATGGGATATCTGCTAATTTAAAAGAGATTTTGTCAATAAACTTCGAAGGACGAAGCTCGTGTCAGTAAAATGCCCTCAAATAAGCCGAAAGGTTTTCATTTCCATCAGTATAAAACCCACACAATCAAAGGTGGTTGCTCCTTCGGCACACCACCAGACTACGGTTGCCGGGGTGCAGCGGGTCTAAGAGCCGCAACATGGCTTTCGAGGTACAGCTCTGCACGTTTTTTGATTTGTCAGAAATAGACTTCGACATATCGTAGTTTCTTCGTATACGCCGATGTCTGGGAGCACTGAGGGCATCTGCGTGGATTGAAATAAAGTGAGAGCGGCTCGTGTAACGTCGCTCCCCCATTGACAGGCGGTTTTGCTTTAAATTCCGGGGCACTTACACCCATGTCCCAACCCAAACCCTGACCTCAATGCAAGACCAGCTGCAACGCGGGGGTACCTATTCCAGTGTCCAATTCTTCCTCCTGTCAAAAATCATCGGGCAGAAGGACCCCCCAAGGCACAACGGAACGGGCATGTCCTGTAACCTGATCGGTGGGCACCTTTCCCACGATGGATACTCACCATGAGTTGATGACAGGACTAGACCCCACGGATTGGAGATGGGCGCAGTGACTGACCTGGTCATATCACGGAAGGGTCCCGGCTACTAACCGGACCAGTCCTTACGCACAGCTTCACTGTGTGAGGAAACACTGGCTAATTCTAGCCTGATTTCGTCTCACAGTTGACGCGGCTGATGGAGTGTCGCCGCCGCTCTCCATGCAGTTTCCTGAGACAGCAGACAAAAGACGGATGACTAAGTATTTGGTGTGATTGTCAATCCATAAGGATGGGAAACCCCCCCCCCCTCGGCAGCCCAGCGCTTGTTCATAATACGATTTTAGCAAGGGCGAAATGTTGGGGGGAAGGTTCACGTTTGTGTAGCCAGAATGTCTTCTATTATTTACTGACCGTGATCACATAGATACCTAGGAACGACAATTAACTGTAGACATTAACACTGAGGATGAAATTGCGCCTGACAGAGGTATGTTTGCCCGGTCGCGTGCAGGAAGGTGAGCAAATCCATCCTTGAGACAGACAGCGCCATTATATGTTTTCATGCCTTGCCTGTCCGCCTCCCTTCAAACAAATGGACAGTTTGGCTCTCTCTGTGATGACAGAATTTCTCAATCAGTCATCTATGCAAAATTCCACTACTTAGATCGTTCAAATATTCTTGTGGAGGGAGGCTTGGTTGTTAGACCTTCACAGCCTGCATCGGAGGAACAAGCAGACGATTAGGTTCACATGGATGAAATCGGAGGGGGAAGACTATCACCCCTGTATTATGACCGCCTGAAATTTGGTCTCGAGGTATAACCTGCGCAGAAGATTGTTTTTCAAGTTTTTATTCTTACCCATGATCCATGGCGACTTTGGAATTAGGTATTTCATGAGGCTCTGGATGAATCCGTTCAGATGTTCGTTCAAACCTAGTCAGTCCTTGTGAGACCATCTTAAACGTTCGGATGGTCACTGTTTTCACTGGTAACGGTGTAAGACGCATCTTCATTCTCCGTTCCATAATAGTAATTGAACTCGAATCGAGCTCGAGGATGGCCAGGATTTCGAGCTTGATTCGCATTTCAGGGGTCAAATCTCATGTATTCTCTGGAATGGACCCCCAGCCCCATACCTGCCAGTTTTCTCTGTCTAACAAACCCAGTGCATTACGACCCCACCGTTGCCCAAAATAGGTAATCCCTAAACAGAAAATTAGGGAGCCTCAGTTGCGCAACATAAGATTATTTACTCAAACGCAGTCATAAACGATTGCGTAAATGGAGGTGTGGCCAATAATGGGGCATAAAAATGCTGAGATACATAACGACTTCCAAAACAGCATATGAGGTAAGAGGTCTATAGTGACGCGGCAGGATGTCAAAAGAAAAGTTATTAACTACGTAAAAGTGACGGTTGGTGGTAAGGTACAAAGCAGGCTAGGTTTATAGCAGCTCTGCCGTCGTTACTGACATTTTCCGCTGTGTGCCCCACAGAAAGCTGGGCACAGGGAAGCTGAAGTGCGCATGAAGTAGCTTACGGTGAATGTAGGCGTACACTGCTTTTTTACAGCACTCCCTCTTACCTCACCCACTTGGGCCTTGTGTGAAGACAAAGTCTAGAAGAGGGGGGAACGGGGCCGGAAGAGTTGAACAGTTCATCTACACGTGCCAAACGCGAAAGACCGGGTTTCCACACAAACAAGATAAGGGGAGGCTCGGATTCCAAGTGAGTAGGAGTGTCATGAGGGCCACACTAGAAATGTGCCATTGAGTTTGACTCAACCCACTAGTCGACCATTCTACACAGGCGCACAGGCCGACTGCAAGGTTTGAGTTCTATCGTCGATTGGCTCTCTTCCAACCCATGAAGTTTAGCGCGTGGGGATCGATTCAAGCGCGCCAGAGGCGGCATATATCTTGCTTCCCTCCTCCTTTTACCAGTCGGTCTTCCCAGCCGACCATCCAACTAAGGCTGAGATTGGCCGAGCTAGCTGACAGAACTAAAACAACCCAGGCTTCGACAAACGGGGGTGAGCTGATTGGATCTGATATGCGTTAGAATGCCATGGAGGCCACGTGGAGGAGGAGCTGAAGAACAGGCTCCCCACTTGCATGGGAGGTGTCTGTTTGGTGTCTGTGGTAAGGATGTGAGACGGGTTCCTGTGTGGGACCATGGGACGGTTGAGTGTGCGTAGTCAGTGCGGACAGTGTGGGCAGAGACGGCAAGTGTGTGTCGGGGCCTCTTGCATTGATTCGCCACTATCAGTGCGACGAATTACAGGTTACCGGACAGGGATTGTGGAGGTCGCCATTGTGGACACCAAGATGGTTGGTGTAAGGATGGCGATAGAATCTTTTGTCGAGGCAGCAGGTGGAGTTGTCGGATTGACTTTACATTTAGTCCGGAAATATCCGACGAGGCTGATCCAGTTGCGAAATGTTTGTTGACGGCATGAGCATTTTAGAGGGGATTGGGTGCCGAAGTTGTGGGTCGGAGGCGGTTGGTACTTGCAAACCGTTCCTTCGGTTTTAACATCAGCTATCCGGCTGGTTCCGTTAGTTTTAACTATCCTTCTCCAGGCCGACCGATCCCGAGAGAGGCCTTTCCAGGTCTACAGGTCTATTTGCACTTCTTGGGGAAAGATTTATAAGGCAAGTCTGTAGCATTGTTTTTATCCTTCTTATAAACGAGCACCCCGAGCGACATCTCCATAGAAAGGTTGTTTGATTAGACGCCCCAGAGCAACTAAAGTTGCCTCAGAGTGGCGTGGATGCCGAGGATCCCGGTTCGTTCCAAAACTTCCGTATCCAGGATCCTGTCTTACCACCTCAATTTCGGTATTCTTTGTAAGCAGCTGAGGTGGAAATGATCGAGATCCCTGGCCTGATTTGCGTAGACAGTCTACGTATCCGCTCCGGACAGTAACGTGGTCAGGATTTATACAATGTACATTTTGGGTTCCGTGTTGGGTCTTGGCCTGCAACCGGCCGAAAGCCCGGATGCGCAACTCCACTGTCGACTTTTGATGCTGCTTGAGAGTACTGCCTAAATAGGCGATTTTGACCAATTTTTGAGTCAGCTGGCGTTGGTAGGGACGCGAGGATTGCTGTATTCAGTATTAGGTGACGGTTAATGAATGAGCCACCGGGAATTTAGGACGACGCCATTAAATTGCCGTATCCGCTCAAATTTCCTTCTTTTATTTGTAGTATCGCTTCCTGAGATCCCTCATCAGAAATGCTAAATTTTTCAATTTTTCAGTTAATATATCGTGTCCCTCACAGAATGCGACATCCTCCCTGGCAAATTTTCTCAAAGAAATAGCTTGGCTAGATTGACGTGCACTTGCTAAGCCGCCTCAGCTTTGCTGATCGCCGACACTTCAGAATTCCACTCTCGCCCCCGCGATTTCGAATCCTCACATCCTATCGTTAAATCTTTTGGTTCTTGAGGCCATCTCCTCATTTCGACCCCAAGCGGTCTATCGACGCTCTTCGTGGAACCCTCTGTATTCGCCATCTATTAATAGTTTGTTCGCATCTCCCTTGCCCCCTCCTCGGCTGGACTCGAAGCAGACTGTGACCGATCGCGTCTGTGTTCCTCTCTTCTGGCCACTTTGACGTGAATGGTCTCTTCAGGCGTATAAATTCTGACTTTATGATGTCCGTTTCGAATCTTTTACTCAATACCGCATTCAGGCCAGTCCTGTCTGACCCGCATACTTACCCCTTCCTGAAATCCGTTATACACTGTCACATGCAGGCCGGTCCTGCCCGTTTTTTATCCTTTCATGAGCGGCAGTTTTTTCTCCTTTAATCTTAATCCAGTCACATTCATTATGCTTATTTATTAGGAGCTTTTTCACTGCTCGCTTATCATTCTTCGTAACAGACTATTTATTCCATATATATGTGTAGATAAAATTAAGTATTGTACAGATTCTGTCTACCTGTTCTAAAACTCATGCAAAAATTTGTTCTTACTTGCTCTGGCCGGACCCCCACGGGCCATGCATAAAAAATTATTATTATTATTATTAGTATTATTATTCTGCGTTAACGGCCAGTTCAGCGTTTGCGCGGGCGGGAGCGAAGAGAATCATGCTCCGTTGCATATCTGCGTCTGCCGCTGTTTTGGATGCGCAGACGTCCCCGAAGAGCAAGTCGTAGACAATAATAGTGGAGGGGCGCCCTGAGGCCCGAACGCGTCGGGTATCGCGAAACTGGTCACCGGCCCCGTAGATGATGCTGATCAGGATATGCGTCCATCAGCATGACAGAGAGCGTGAGACTGAAGAGTGTGGATGCGAGTACGCAGCCCTGCTTCACTCTGCTGTCCACTAAGAATGTTTCTCAGGCTGTACCATTGTCTATAACACGCGCCAGCGTTCGGGGATGAAGCTGACAAGCCATGTGCTTGACTAAATCAGGACAGGTGAATTTATCCATGATCTTCCAAAGTCCATTTGACCCACCACACTGAACGCTTTTGTTAGATGTACAAAGGTAGCACACATGTTTACCCGCATTTTCTGACACTGTTATTGCAGTTGGCGGCGGCAAAAATCGTGTAATTGGTTCTGTAGTGTCCTCAAAAACCACGTTGACTTTCCAAGAGAGGTCACAGTTCTAGGTGGCCGTCGGAACAGTTGAGGGAGACGCGAGCGAAGATTTTCTTGGCGATGTGGTCGACCTGCCGGTTCCCCCTGCTTATAAGGAAGGACTATTGTCACATCCTCCACATCATGGGAAAACGTGTCTCCTAGAACATTAACGTAGGTTTGTCTATCAGTCGATGCCCACAGTGCTCGTAGAGTGCGATCGAGATTGCGTAGGATCCCGACACTTTCCCTCTGGAGAGTTTGTGGACGACTTCTGGGAGGGGGAGCGGGAAGCGTAGGTCGCTGTTTGTCTCAGCACGGGGCACCCGTCGATAACGGAGTCGGAGATCAAGGATAGGTGGTCGAAAATATTTCTAAAGTGCTCATTCCAGCGCTTTAGAATTTGTAATTTCTCCATTTGAAATATCATTCTGTTAGAACTGAGAATCGGTTAGGCTTCTATGTGTGTGGAGCCGAACGCCGTCTTGGCCTACGCGAAGTCCTTTGGTTCACTGTGGTTCACACACTATTCGGCATCTTTAGACATGCGAGCCACCCAGGCGTCTTACATCTCCCGAAGTCGTTGATGCACAAGACATCTTATGCAGATGGGCCCGTTTGGGTCTGTCCGATGGTTCACGTAGGTTCTGTGCAGCCCACTCTTCTGGACGAATAGGTTGTTGATGTCTGCGTCATCGTTGTTGTTGTTGTCGTCACACCAGTCCCGGAGTTAACGATGTCTACCTCTGAGGACGTCCAGGGCAGCGGAGTGAATAGTGTTCTGCAGTTGACGTCACTGTGTTTCCACGGCAGCGTTGTCGTCTGGAGTCTGTCGCTTCTCCGGGCGCTGAGCAAGCTGATTGCTGAAATTGAAACGGCAAATAAGCAAATTCAACAGAATAATGACTAACTTACCCTGCGGTATTCTGCGGGTTTGCAGCTGGAGCCTCATTCTGGAGACGACCGGTGATGAGCCGTACAGTGGTCGGTATCGGGAATCGTCCTGGATACCAGCACGTCCTGCCGATCTCACCTTTGGACAAGAACTTAATTCAGCAGCTGCCAACGTCGCGAGCGAGGGAGCATCCAGGTTGTCATCCTCCACGCCGGAAGACGGGAGGGGGTGCTGGTCAGGAGAAGGTGGTGCTCTGCGCAGGTTCGGAGAAGGAGACAGCTGTCTTTGCGACTGCCGATTCCGTGGGGGCCCAGCAGTTCCCCCCAGACAACGTGGTCTGTTCCGACACTAGTATTAGGGTCATCAAAAACATTTGGTTTGTCCGCCGTCGGTACAGCCGTCATAAATATATGCAGGCTCTATTACAATCTCTCCTTTACCTCATTGGAGCTGGTCATTGGGACAGAATGGCCGCTTGACTCCCCGAAAGGGCAGGCGTAGGATCATGAGACGATCGTTACTGCCCTGAGCTAGATAAGGCAGTCGTCTCAGGATGTCGTTCCGGGTGGCAAGAGCGACGCCTGTAGCGCTTCGCTCTGCCTTTGGTCAGCGCTACAGAAGCAGATGCAGCCGGCATCAACCTCCTCCAGTTGGCTCTACTCAGAGATTCGGACTATATTGAGGGCAGCAATGTCCATCTTGTAGCCTGCTAGTCTTTAGGCGACTAATGCCGTTCACATATCTGGCTGTTTTTTTTTCCGCAAATTGTTTGACAGAGGACGAAAATCCCAGATTTCCAGAGTGAACGGATATACTGCGGCAGCCTGCAAGCTTGGTCGGAAGGGTTTTACACTTGGAAGCCATGGTCGGCGTCCATATGACGTGATTTTGAAACTTGTTTAGGAAAAATTTGCTATTACTTTTCCCCTCGATGTGGAAAGCAGTGGTATCGCCACACAGGCTGCTCAGACGTCCCAGAAGGCCTCGAAGTTCACTATGGATCGCGGTTTTGTTCGGCGAAAGAGCAGCTAGAAGTAGCCTCGGTCGCCCAAGGATTACCTGTCGCCCTTTCCACAGAACGCTTGAAGCGGGAAAGAGAGATGAGAAGGGTAAGTGCACAAAATTACCGGGCATGCAACACACAACACCAGATGCCCTTGCCTGGTTCAGTCCGTCGGTCGAGGTGGCTACCGGAGTGTGACAGCTATTTAAAACTTAGTTTTGGGGAGACATAGATAAAAGTTGGATGTCAGTCAAAGGACGTGTGAGGTAGCTATAATCTGCACAAGGTACACGCTGTGGCCTACCATATCCTGCACGGTGTAACCTTTAACTAGACATCCTCAACATCCCAAGACAGGTTTCTACAAACAAAAGCAAAAGCGGTTTTTACCTGGGCGACCTAAAACTTAAATATCGCCATGATGGGTCTAATGCAGTCGATATGCATAGAGTATTGAAAAAAAGCCTGAAGAAGCTAAGCGATCGGAGTTGTAAATGACATTTTGCATTCTGCCGGTAAATGCCATCTTCTGGTCTTTGGCCCGATGAAACCATAATTTATAAATTTGAACTTATTGTGACTTAAACGCCGTTATCAATAGAAGTTAAAGTGTTTTGGGTCTATGCCCCCATTCTAACCAGACCTTTGCCAAAGTTACACATTTATGTGGGCCGATATGTGAGAGAGACGTCAAAGGTCACGTTCACAAGAACAGTACGATACATGATTCAATATTAGTTTGATAGCTTTGATTGTAACTTACCACTGAATGTTTCTTACTCCTGATATATATTCATCTGCTCCAGCTCTTAGTCCAGACAATCATGGCAAGCCTCCTGAAAACCACGACTGAACTGTGCGACCGCCCCTGGCAGTGAGCCAAGTAGACTGACTACGGGCAACTAGCAGGCACCCAAATTTAGTCAACTCGAAAATAATTTCAAGATCAGGCCGATATCGAATTTCTCCATTTTCTATGAAGGACATATTATTCATGCCCCTCAAAACTACCAAACTGAACACTTCAATTTTTATATTGTACATATCGTTCTTTTTTTAGAAATCTTGCGATTATTTTGCCTTGGGACTCAGGTTTTTTTTAACTTAAAACAAACTCTAAATTCGCGCACTACTGGCTAAAAGACACCCAAAACAAATGAAGTCAAAGTGCAGTCGAAATGAATGAGTTTGGTTTAGGTTTTTTTCCTGTGTTCAAAAGACACTGACAGTGCCCAAGAGGTGCTATAATAAACATATTATATTCTATAAGACCGAACCCTGTAACATAATTGTATTGTATCTTCCAGAACACTGATTTATGTTCTTCGGCATGGTGTGTAGCGGCTAGGAGGAGATAGTGCGCATTCAGTGCGATAAAATCACCATGTCAAAGCCCAAGTTGTAAGAAGAAGACAGCACTTACCAGATGGATGGGTTTATTATATAGAGAAACCGGCGTTGTCCTCTCCGGCGGCAGTGGCCGTTGGCAAAGCCAGAGCTGGTGTTGAATTCGTCAAGTGGCGGCAGCCACCTCTGTGGGCTCGTGGGCCAAGCTGAATTGGTCTCCAATCGGTGTCTGTAGCATTTGCAGAGGGGTGGTACCCCAGTAGTTTAGGCTGTGGTTGCAATGGGGAGGTGCGTCCAAGTGGCCGCACAGGCAGCTGCGACTGTGAGGAGGCTGGTATGTCCTAGCTGAAATCGGTCGAGTGGTTTGCGGTCAGTAGATCTGGAATGGTTAACTTCAAAAGAAGTAAGACCTTGAGACAATGAGGCCTTGGACATTGACGCCAGGATGTCCACGATGGCTGCCCGCAACAGCTGTCTTCGGGTGGGACAGCGCGGCCTTACAAAATTGGAGTCTGGCCGCGAAGGTTCCTTCATAATATGATTTTTCACGCCTGTGAGGCCTGAAGCCGCCCTGAATAAAACCAGGTACGTGTGGAGTAAGAGGCCAGGCCGTGCGAAACACAGGTTTACGGAATGCTTGGCTTTGGCAGTCACTTCATCATTCCACTTTAGGCCGTCTTGGACTTGCCTCTTCATCGGAAGACGGTAGATGTGGGGAGGGAGAACGAGGAGGATGCAGCGAAAGTCTGTTTAGGCATCAACAGACTCATGTTGGAGTCACAAATAAGCCCATCTCGCGGGCAGCGATAAACCTAGTCGCATTGGACATCCGAACTGTCATAATATTTGATTACAATACAAATAGGCGAAATGTGCATATCAGGTCCTTCCTGTTTAACGTCGTGAGTTATTTCCTCTTGTCGTAGTTATCATTCGGAATGAGTTGCCCGGGAATGAAAAGAATCTGTAAGAATAACCTTTTTTAAAGTAGCTGTTATTCACATCGACTATATAGAGCCACCTCCAGAACCCCTGGGGTCTAAGTCACTAAATCCATCTTTCGCCATGACAGTGTTTGTCGAAGTTGGCTTACATGAAAATGAATGCAGGCTTATTATAGCACTACTTGGGTGTCGTCAGTCTCCTTAGAATACGGGAAAACCCAAAATAAACACAACTATTTCGTCTGCACGTTAAATATATTTATTTTGAGTGTCTCCCTAGTTAGTGAAGCCCGAGTAGGGAGTTTGTGTTAAGTAAGGACCCTGAAATCCAAGGCATAGTATTAGTCTAGTCACGTTCCTACGGGAATGATGTTGATTCTGTCATCCATCACTCAAACGACTGGTTCTTCAGTCGGCGATGACAAGTGTCCAACCCCTTAACTCCTGGTCAGATTTCCAGAGCTTATCCCATGAAAAGGAACGGAGCGTGCAACACGTCTTTGTTCTCATGGCCAGGGATTCCTGCTCTGGGCCGCGATCATTAATCTTTATAATCGATAGAAAACTGTTTGGGAACTTGATACAGACTCCATATCGTGCGTGGTTTGGACCGTGCCCTCCAGTGTAGGACTTCTTCCAACTCGCCATTGAACTAACTTCCGGGGCATCTACTCATACTGCGTGTACCCTGAGGGACTCTTGTTGTGACAAACTATATGTTCACAAATCCTGTAATAGAACCATGGCATAACCTGCCAGAGGCGACTACAATGTCTCAGTCCGTGGAGACATTCAAACATCGCCTTGACGGACACGTGCTGCATAAGCAAGCCGCTCGTGACTATTTTGCCTAAAACACGTTTGCTTATGTGAAACTACGCCTGCTTCCAATTAGCGCTGCAATTTTTTTGTTATTGTTAATTCTTTCGATTTATATGCAATAAATATGGAGTTTAAAGGCGCAAACCTGTTTTCCTAACACCTGTTCGGACAGTTAAATTATGGAAGACTAGCTTTTCCGCCGCCATCTCGAACAGATGATGATCGAATATACCCTGCGGACTCGAAACACTTTAGTCTTATCCGTCGATTTTGAGAGCGTCAAAGCCCCAAACAATAAAGACATTCTTGCGCAAGTAGGTCTTGTTTAGTTCCGTTAGGAGAAGGCCATGTCATTCGGAAATCTGGCTTGGGGACGGTATACAGCTTCATCTGCCAGCAGACGGGCGAACTTAGTGGAGATAGTTAAAGGCAGAAGATTCCACTTTCGTTGTCGTGGGCTATTGCTCGGGTATCGCGGTTAAATTGAAAGCGACATTGAAAATGACCCCTCCTTCCTGGCCTATCCTGTCTCTTCTGAATATTGCATAATCTATGGGGTATATGTCGTGTTTTCCACTAGCTTCACAAAGTCATGGTTCTGTCAAGACGATGATGTCACACGTGTGCTGGTCGAACAAAACCCTGAGTTCGCCGATTCCGCTAAATGAAATCTGTAAGTTTGGGTACACCACTATCAGCGTCCATCACTTTGGTGGGGACTAATTTTGATTGAATCGTTGGCCATAGGAACAGTCATTTGATCTGTATTATACTCCTTCCCTTACTTTTAACCACTTACCCTTTTTCTGTCAACTTCCTCAGCTCTGTCCAGAGCTCCCTTATTTTGGCTTTCCGTCGGTTCGCAATTCAACTGGAAAAATATCTCCTTGTGTGAAGTACGAAGAGCCGTCCTACTTTCTAGGAGTTGTGAGGCCTGAACACCATTTTCAAGAATGATTTTATGAGGCCTTAGGGGTGACAGCCCACACGATGCAACCGCGTTTTGTAGACGGAGAATTTTGTGCGCGGTAGCATTCTCCGCGCTGAAGGACGACATTTACATGTGCTCTAAATAGGTTGAAGTCCTGTTCGACCCTGGACTGGGGAGCCCATATTATGACGATATTTCCTTTTTGACAAAGGTGCCTGTTTGGTGATTTGGTACTCCGAATATTGGTGGAACTACGACATCAGAAATAATTATAACCTGATCCGCTGTGATATTTGAGTCCATACCAGCGCCACTTCCTAAAGGTAGCAGCAAACCCTATCTGCGGACTTCGTCAAGTTCCTTTTTCAGTGGCTCCTGTATCACCGACATCGGATTCCGTTCAAACGTCTGTCGATACGAAGGAGGTTTACTGTGAGTTGGACCCCACTTTTGTGCAATCCTTAGCCCTCTTGGATGTCTCTCTCTTCGGCACGATTTTCGACGTTACCGTTTAGTGAAGAAGCCAGCAACAATTCAACATGTGGTCGTGTACCCAGAATGCTGCCTGAGCTCGAGTGACAGTGGCAAGGTGCATGGATTACTATGATCTCTCTTTTAAACAAAGAGAGGTCCGATGTTGTATTAAGCTCTGCGAACACTATGTCTTTTATCTCAACGCTAGCTGCGTTTGAGGAAACTACGTCCGCATACGTTATATCTTTTTCGGAACTTCTAGCACAATTGGTATTCTATTTCCGATTGAACAGAGAACGGACTTCTTAGATGTGCCATTTCATTCTGTAAGTTATCAATTTCCCTTCATTCTTAAGAATTCCCAAAACAATCTTAACATTCTGTACACTTTTGTCCTCGTAAATGGCATTCACTAAGGTTACCAGGCTTTTTGAAAGCTTAGCAGAGCGTGAGCTAATTGCAGAATATCCATAGTTGCGGTCATTTCGGAAATCCCTGATGCTTAATCCACTATGTTTTGTTGTCTTACTGTTAACAGGCAGCGGCGTAATAATGATAATTTTATTTAATGCCAACTTACAGGCATTGTCAGGGGAAGATTAATCACAAATCCGACCATCAGTGAAAAAAACTCCCGAAAAAAAAGAAATAAAGGGGATGGTGGTTTTGTATAGTTTGGAGGGCTCAGGAGAAAAAAACTGATACCCATGAAATGACGATAGTCAAGAAAGGTAGGGGCAGCATTGCACCTGTTCTCGCCCTACTGGTTGCGTGCACTGGTTCGAGCCCGGCTCGTAGGGAATGTTTTGCATAATTTTTGAAGACCGAGAAAATGCCCGTTTGTGTGCTTTTTTGACATCGCCAATGTGACTGTGGCCAAGCGGTCTTTGTCGATGGGTGCCCGCCGGACGATCGGGAGTTCGAATTCCACTGGTAGTGCTGGAATTTCGTCCCGCGTGAACAGATCATGGACACGTGGGTCTTTTCTGCTCTTCTGAACTCTACAAGGCTATATATAATTTACAAATCTTCTTATATTAATAGATAAAGTATTAACAAATCTTCTGGGAATCGGCAATAATATTCAGCGGCCAGACTTTTTAGAGGCATAGAATGACTCAGCCTTTGTCGTAATGTCCCTTTCCTCCGCTAAAAACCGATTCAAGAGGCACATCGCGGGCGTGTATTTTGGAAGCGAGTGTACGTTGAAGCACGTATTTCTGGTAGGGATAACCTTCTGGGAGCAAGGTAATCCGCACCACAGGAGTGTTTTAAAACCAGAGAATCGTCACATCCATTAAATTTTGGTGAAAATCGAAGAATACGAAATTCGTTTGTGCATTTCTTCGAAACAGCGTTTCTTCCATACAATGGTATGGCCCAGAACTTTGAGAGTTCGAAGGACTCGAGAATACAAAAACCAATTTTAAACGATTCCCAACACCACCAGTAAATTTGTGATAGAGAAGAAGTGAACTGTACCTTTTTTGTTTGTTTTACGGGAGTGATTTTCCGGTTGAAAGGAGAGGCCGCCACTCCGTGAGTGTACTTGTGTTTTCTAAGTTGACTGCTGAAGACCGTGCCCCATTCGCCGTAGAGGCCTCTAACTCTACGCCTCCTTCTTTTGGACCAACCGTTAGTGACGGTTTCTCTGTTGTAGAGATTCGCTGAGCAATTCTAATCAAGGACTTCTCTTCTGTCGGTTCTACAGTTCGTCTTTATCGTTGTTTCATCGTTAATAAATCTTTTAATAAAATGTTTGCACACTCATCGCTGTCTGACATTTTTTTGCTTGGATTACAGTGATACTAAGCCTATCAACCCGCATAACAAATCAGTTGGAGATGTGGTAGTAGTTAATCGTACAGTAAATGATTGTGAAGGAACCGACAGATCAACTCCTATCGACAACAAGAAGATGCGGGGCGCTACAAGTGATTGGATACATTTAGGCTGCTATTTTTGTGGATTTGTGACAAAGCTAGAGTTTTCCAATCTGCGCCGGCTATTAATTGTTGTCTAATGTGAACCAGTTTCCAAGACTGTTGTGAATAATTCCCTTCTTTCAGTTGTCAACGTAAAAATTCTGGAAAAAACTAGAAACGATGCGCCTATCTAAAGTGAACCTTTGCGAGCACCGCTTCGGTCAGTGCTTGGCGTCTCACAGTTAACAGGCAGAAATCCAAATTCCTTATCAGGGATTCCGATTAAAACATAGGACTAAAGCCCCGTAACGCTTTGAGGAATGAGGCCATTCAACGAGCCTTATCTACTCCTGATGTAGAAATCAATGTTTCCGTAAGTGTAGTACAGCATGAGCAAATCAGGAGGACTGGGGCAATAGCACACTGTTGGTCCTTACTTATTTAAGGGACATTTCGAAGCTAAGAGAACGCCATTTCTGTATTCTTGGCGCAATACCTATTCGCAGACAAACTGAATGCTGTACACCATGATATTACTACTTAGCTTATAATATGGCGGTTGTTGAAGAAACCAGGTACAAGCAGCTGGGCCTTTAATCTAAACAAGAAACCTGCCGGAAGCGCATCCACTTAAGTTGCCGAATTTTTTACAACTCAAGAGTGGCAAGTGCGCGCTCACGTGACATGCGAAAAACGCCGCTAACTTTTCTATTAATCATCTAACGTAAGACCGCACTTAGTGTTTTCTTGTGTTCGATAATTCATTGTGGAGAATATTCTGTGTGGGCAAACCGAACGCATTTGCAGTGGTGTGTTTTCAATGTAGGGTTTCTTCTTCTTCTTCTTCTTCTGCTTTGTCGTCGTCGTCGTCGTCGTCGTCGTCGTCGTTTTCTTCCTCATCCTCTTCTTCTCCTTCTCCATTCTCACTTTTTCGTTATTAAAGTTCCAGGGGCTTTTGGATTTGCTCATTACCTTTTTGCGCTGTATCTGTCCCCGGGTCATTAAAATGACTATAATAGCCTTTAAGCTCCCTGATCTATCCCCGGCTTCTTTTTGGGTACTTTGCTAAGCTCTCTCAAGATCTATATTTACTGGGTCGTCGCTAAGCGCACAGTTCTCAGTTTGAGCTAGAATTCGTGTAAATCAGATGCCGAAAAATCGCTAGCTAAGAAGCAAGTCGATCACTCACGGGCAACAGTGTCCAGTTAGGGTATTAGTACTTTTTCAATCCTTAAAGAAAAACCTAACTGTCCCAAAACCTGTGGCTCGGTGTAGATCTCATCGATCTAGAATCCTAGCTTCTGGTGTCTATGAGTTCTGAGACGTTAGATTCAAAATAGTTTGACCATCCTAAAATGTTCGTATCGCGTTATCTTATTAAGCGGCACTTTAAAACGATCATGTTTCATCATACAATGGGTAGGAATATTTATTCGACTGCTACTTTCAGATTCAGATAAGGTGCACGAAGACGCACAAAAAGTCAACAAAACGAATAACAAAATTGCTTGTAACGACAAAAGTGAAGGTGATGCTAACAGTGAGTTGACGATAAATTTAATATTCTGTAGAAAGTTTAGAGGCTATTAACGAGGCAATAAAGTGCATATTTAATGAAATGAAGTAAGATATGATTTAGTGGCCTATAACTGATCAGTGAGAAAGCTGAATTGGAGGTAAAACTAACTTCGGAGCTGGAATCAGTCTACGACGAGCTGCGGGGATTTCAATCAAATTTGAACCAGAAAAGGGTGTTGCTTGCTTCAAAACTTGAAAATCTTATTAAAAGTTTAACCAGTTTTAAAGAGTAGCATGTTATTATTGGTTTTTTAATTACATACTTTTGTAGCTTTTCATATGTTTGCTGATTTACCCTCGGGCGCTTTTTTGCAAATGTGAATGACGTCATTCACATTTCTAAGTGTTCGAACTGATTGCATAGAACAGAAGACACAGACTTGCAAACAAAACTTTAAGCGTGGGAAATGCCTGCTGTGGACAGTGTGTTATCCATAATAGAGAAAACAGCATGAATGCGAAGTTATGATTTAAGATAGTCAACTGTGCTCCCCATCACTATTTATAAATTTACTGGACATGAGAAGACTGTTGGGGAGATTGCAGCTGGTGATCTTTTTAATTTGGACAATTACCTCATTAGAACAAATATACAGAAGACGGCCTTCAACTAAAGTCGAAAACATCAGCACTCAAGGGCGTCGGCAGAGGTGTGACAACGTCCGGCAACCTATAAGAAAGTCTGTTTTTTTCTGTCTGCGACAAGTAGACCTAGATAAATGGTTATAGAATGCGTACTTAAGATGATGATAGAACATATGCGTAAATTTCCCATTTTAATTTATCATTGACACTAACAACCCAAAAGTCCTCTGCTCCTTGAGGGGCGAGGGTGTGCTAAGAGGATTTGGTCCGTCTAATTGTCGTTGGAAGACATCTTATACTGCTGGCTTTACAGCCTTTTGACTTCAATAGCACTTTTGTCAGCTTGTGGCTGCAGTATATAATAAGTGTCCGTGAAAGTTTACTGAAGGAGTCCGGATTATGGAGTTACGATAAGGGGAAGGGGTGAACATACGCAGTGCATAATATGAGAACATTATTTTTGGAACAGCCGACGTGGAATCGTAGTTATAGCTTTTGAGCAAGGTTGCTGAGCCCGCATAAGTTCAAAATTTAGAGACGCACACGTAGAACATTAAAACCGTATAAATAAATGGTTACGCCAAACGTCGAGAGGACAGTGATTTCTGGTTCCAGTATAAGTGTCGAACTTAAAACAATAGGAACTAATTACAGCCATGCTAATTTTCACAATGAAAGGTTCCTTAAAAATCTTTTGATCCTTAGCCTTTCTAAGTAATCCCGGCTTTAAGCCAATGGGGAATGTAGAGGTCATTACGGCTCAATCAGCGCATTTATAATGTTCTCGAGGAAAATGGGGCAATGAAATTTAAACCTTGATTTCTGGATATATTGTTCTGGTATTTAACTTTTAAGTGTTCGTCAGGTTAGTTGGCCCGACGACGCATCTTCTACCTTTTTCTTATTTAAACGATAATGTGCTCTGTACAAAATTCTAGACTACGAACAAATACTTATCGGTATGTCATACTTTTGGCAGCCCGAAACGCCCAGCTTTGTTATTTTTCCACTCCCTTAGAGTTCATACTAGGTAAGTCGAAAATATAAATTAATTGGGGGAATTTAAGTTTGCACTGCGACTGCCCTGTCCAAAGCCCAGTTACGAAAAGTTTATATCGTCGTTCTCAATAAAGCTGATAAAATCTGTTGACATGTGGAAGCGCAAGTAGCCAAAAAAAGTGGAAAATAAGGCAGAATGCCCAAAAAGGAATAACGAAAAATAAAAAACTAAAACTACGAAAGTGGCCGAAAGTAGAAATTATGCTTTGGAATGGAATATCCCTTGAAAGTTCGTTTAAAGAAAAAACCACAAGGGTACACACACATTGCAACCGAAAAGCAAAGACCAAATGCAATATTGCAGAATATCTGTTGGAATAAAATGCTGAAGACAAAAATTCGAATCTCGGAAAACGACTGACTGAAAAGCACTGATTTTGCAGAAAGCTCTAATTTTTTTCATCATTTGATTTATTATTTCGTACTTTAAGTACAAAAACCAAGCTGGTGCAATATGAAGACCTTACTGTCTGTCCAGCGGAACAGAACTAAGTGCATTCAAGCAGAAGGTAACAGAGTTGTCCAACATGATGACGAGTGCATGCCAAGCGCGGCATATAGACCGTCAAGAGGACTGAGATTAATTACCCCTAAAAACCGTTCAAGATCAATGGTTAGCCAGGAACACTAGTTAAAAGTAGTTTTTCGCCTGAGATGACAGACTCAAAAGACTCGAAAACCCTACTCAGTGCTTTGTGCAAGATAATTTACCCGAAAAACAGCGCTCAAATCTAAAGAATTCTTTGTCAGCTGACTGTAAAGCAGCCACAGAAAATGCACAGGCATCAGAGGAGCTGGTCAAAACTCTAAACAGAATTGATGAGCATAAACTAGCGCTTCAAAGTCTGAGCCCCAATTAATAGGTGGCGATGCTCTTTGCACTATCCAACCCCGACTTTGGCTTGAGCATGGTGGTGAATTTTGACTAACTGTTACTTAGTAAACTATCACACTAAAATACAGTTGTTTTTCCGTCATTGGAACATCATCTGCGGGACTTAGGGGCAGTACGCAGAGCCCTTAACTGCCATGTCTATCCGCCGAAAAAAGAGACTACGGGACAACATAGATCGGATCTGAGGAGAATGGATAAGGCGCATGAAAATCCCCAAACACGTAACAGACAGCAATGGCAAGGAGGTAAAAGATATAACAGTGTGTACGAACATACGGCGGGTTATAAGACTCGTGGAGCACCAGACTCGGGGTCTAATGATTGGCGGTCGGATTTCACGTATAAAACGTCAGGCTCCCAATGGCTATTTATGCGTTTGTTCTTTTCCAGGCCGACAGAGAATCGCATTTTCAGGGCCAAACATTTCCCTTTCACTTTCAAAATGTAATTTCTTGCACCGGAATATGAAGCACATCTGGTATTCTAAATAAGCGGGTGCGGTAGGCTACAGTCGTTCGGGGACAAACATGCAGGAGAAGCCTTCGTAGCAAAAATCGGAACAAGTCTGCACAACGTGGGACCAAAATTTACGTGTGACTTACATATCGGAGCTAGTTTCAGATATTACTTCCCACTGTCGCTGTGAAATATAGTTTTTGCCTTTTTAATTGTAGAAACGAGGGAGAGGAAAGAAAATGAGTAGAATTTTTTTGAGATAATTGTGACCGGGGACTCATCTCAACTGTACTTATTTATGAGCGATTGACTTAAAACTTCAGACAATACTACCTAGGCTAATTCGTTACACTATCGAAAAATGGAAAAATATTTGCTCCAAAGTGTCAGTTAGCTGGTTTTTTTTAAGTCAGCGGTAAAAGTTTAAAATGGAAGACATTGGATAATAAAATTAGCGAGTGACATTATTCCAGTGAACAAGTATTTTTGATGTCAGGCATTTTACAACGGCTGCTCAGCTGATGCTTACGCGCCCAAAAAGAGAAAAAGAATCACGAGACAGAGTAAAGGGCCGAAATCTATGAGCAGACAGCCTAGTCAACTTACTGGTATATATGTTTGATTGAAATAGCGTACGCTCCAAGAAGGCTCTTCGGAAAAATGGAGGTCTCCTTGCGAACTGTCAACCTGATTATGCCAACGTATCGTCATACGAAAAGAACAATAAGAGGTAGAATCATCGTGCTGGAGGTGAATCAACAGACAGACGTCCGCGTGTGCGCTTGGGCATCGTCGTGTTATAATCGCCGAAGGTTGGGTGGTAAAGTTTGTTACCTTCTGAACGAACACACCGAAACGAAACGCAACTTATTTTTTTCCTAGGACGCCTACTTTCTGCTATGTACGTATAAAGGTGAACCGAGCCGAAGGTTGCGCAAGTCAATTGTGACAACTGTGGGGTTCGCGCCAAAATAATCGACGAAAAGGACGAAAATTGAAATTTTACCAGTAATTAGATTATGCAACCCTACCTAGAGAAACCAGTGTGATCGGTGTCCATTCATTTTCGTTTGAATAAATACCCAGTCTGCAGCGATAGAGAATGGCGAACGGCGGGATCCCGATTGACTTCGGTTCAATAAATTTCTCCTAAAAGATGTCCCACATCAATAATAAGCCAGGGACATTAGTTAAAAAGGGCTTCTGGTCTGAGGTGACAGACAAGAAGGATTCGCAAACTCTACTCGATGCGCTGCGGCAAAGTAATACACTCGGAGAACCAGCCTATATGCAGATGACCTTAAATTTTGAGCAGATATCTTCAGTAAGGTATATGGAGCATTTGTGCGACCACACCTGGAATATGTGGTACAGTATTGGCGGCCGTGGCTTCGGGAAGACAAGTATTCCTGAGTTTGCACAATGACGTGCTACAGGGGTTGCTTGTGAACTCAAAAATTTGACATGCGAGCAGCCCCTAATCCCCTTAAAGTTTTATTCCTTCTACTGTAGACAGGACAGAGACTACCTGATAATAACTTATCGGTTGCTAAGGTGATTTGATCTTGCTGTAGACGAGGAAGATCTTTTCTAAATGACACCAAAGGCGAATCTCAGGCGACACAACTGACAGCCTAAAAAGGGACTGTGACGTGCCAGTCAACGCTCCTTCTTTTTCTCGCAGTAACTCGTCAACAGAATTCTTTACTGATGTATGTCGTGCATTCTACCAACGGGAATTTTCTAGGGAGGCATTCTAGTGCTCGCGTGTTGAGGATTAGCTAGAACTCCAGAAAACCCCACCTGATGCGTCACAGAGATAACTAATAACATGCTACTATCTTGATTTCAATAACCCATTTTGTTTGCATCAACGTTGACACCGCTGAACATTGCACGCTAATGGAGTTCGTTCGTTGTTATTTCGTGAATTCTTCACCTTTCGTCGCCACTGTTTCACTATCAGGCTTATGCATTTCGCATACCAAAATTATATGTATATATTGGCAACACACCTGCTTTTCATGCAGACCTGCATCGTTAATGTGGAGTTTTTTGAGGGCTTTTGTCATTTGCTCCCAGTACCCTCGCCGACATTGATTGAATGATGAAGTGCTTATCTGACAGGCGCCGTCTGTGGATCATCTGCATCATGGGCATTCTCATGTTTACGTTTCTGGCCCCAGATGGTTGCCACAGTTATGACTGCTTGAATAAAGACAGGATAGGCCTGCAACATCCTCTTGGACAGTGTTCGGCCGGACACGTGGTGGCCTGATCGCGGCCTCCGCCACACGTTCGGGCGTGTGCCCAGTCCTGTCAAGCTGATGGCAGCTAATTAGTCAGAAATGACCATTCCAGTCTCCCTTGTATTGATCGTGTGGGCGGTCGGATTAGCGGTCGCTGATGGATCATGGAGGCAGAGCCGTGATCGCAGGCCCTTATAAAGAGCGTCTAGGTCAACATGGCGGTTGATACTGTCCGCATTGGAGTACCAAGCTTCCAGGAATTCTCTTGTTCGTTTTGTGTTGACCATGGAGACGACCTCAGTGCCATCCCAATTGAATCGGTGATAGCACCTGACTGTGTGCACAAAGACGAGGGACAGCGGATCACGGCGACGGACAGCTGGTGCCTAGGCGTCTGCACGTACAACCACCATACGCACAGGGGCAACCGGCACACTGGATGCAATAGTTAACATTTGTTTGCTGCTCCTTGGAGAGAGAAATCTGTATCTGAAATAACGTTGTGTGCAATGAGGATGCTGGCTTGTGGGCAATGCGGATGTCGAACGGATTTAGCTGCCGAGCGACCACTTCAGAACTTCTCTGGATATAAGTTGTGAAGGTGAATTTCTGCGCCATCTGAGTAGATTGTTTAGATCTAACGGATATCTGATCAATATTGTGAAGAACTGCCTCAGGCGTCAGGCACAACCCCGAGGTCCCACCCCAAAGGGAGAAATCGCAACACAGAAATTCTTCTCCTTGCCCTATATGCAGGGGACCTCTATTGTAGCCAAACTGAGAAGTTTGCCTTAACCCGTATACACGAACATCTGTTAGCGGTACAGAGACGAGATCATCTATCCCAGGTGGCCATGCATACGTTGGGCATTGGGCACAAACGTGCGTGGGAAAACACTCGCATTATTACGCCTGTCCAATAAAGAATGACCGTGAATTACTGGAAACAGGGCATTCAGATGAGGCATGAATCAATAGGCATGTCGAGTTAGACGCAACGTAAGAATTTATCAAAGGCGAATGAAAGCCAGCACGGCCAATGTTGAGGGGATGACGAAATACAATTGACGTGGACCTCAGTCAATCGCGGAATCAATTGCTAGAAACGGTTGAGTAGTTAACCGTTTTGCGAATGACGACGAGCTGGCGAACCAGTCTCGTGAATTAACGCAATGGAGGTTATCTCGTTCCCAAAGAATCGTGCCTATTCCTAATAAAATTTTGCGGGATGCCCTTTTCCCAATGCTACCAGTCCAAAATGTTTACCAACTATCCCGCACGTGAAGAACATCTCGGAAGTCGTCAGCCGTCTTTTCATACCCCTTGGAAATGGGGCTGCGCACAGACCAGAGGCAACCATAAGGCGGCAGGTAATGAGACCGAAAGACCCCCTGCCACGGCAAGAAGCTCCTGGAGTCGGTTATCGGGTCTGGTGGAGCTGCATGTAAAGCGGTTGTATAGGAAAAACAGGAGGGCTACTTCAGACGCGGATGGTCGAGCACGCAGCAGCAGCGATGGAGATTGACGCCAGCTACGACGTCGCAGCTCATTTTACGGGATCTAGCAACACTTTCAACTTCGATGAGACTGACGCTCTTGCGAGGGGTGACAACCGCGTAAACGGCGAACTACCTGAGTCGTGATTTTCCGGTCCTCAGTCGATTAACAAGCGCAGTGACCTCCCCGCCCCATATTCTGCGGAGAAGCTTTGCATAGACAGAGTAGTTAACCGCACGGAGAGGGCATGGACGACTAATGGTCCTGGTGCCAGTGTCAGCGAGCCAGACTGCCGAAGCAGCCCCAGAGATGATAAAATCCCGCAATCAGAAAATCAGCTGCGGGCAATTAGGAAATTATCCCATCACGTGCAACCATCTGCGCTGAATGCAGGAGCCGATATCTTCGCGGAAGCCCAGCAACTGCACACCACAACACCTGGTCAGTGGGAAAGTTATCGCACCACGTGCAACTTCCTGCGATGTATTCGGAGAAAAACTAGTGCCGAAAGTAAGAAGAAAAAACCTTGATTAATTCTCTAAGCCATTTTACAAGATCCGGCAGAATATTACGCACGAATTTGGTAGCTGAACCATCCTGTTATGTGATACCCATGTTTTCTAGTATACGAGCCATAGTTTTTGACGTGAACGTTAGCCCATTGCAAAAGTCCTTATGTCTTTGTAAACATGCGACATAAAGGGCTAAAGTTGCATTACTGTGGAAAGTTGGCTAGAACAGTTAGTCAGATGTTCATGCGATGAGTTTTGTGATCAAAAATAACCAAAATACTTCGCTTTAGAAGAATGTCTGACATACCTTCCTCAAAAAAGTAGTTCACTAACCCCTGGGGTAAGATAAGGCGCAATAACACACGTGACACAAGGCTGCCGTCTCACGAACGCCACACGCTCAAAGGAAATCTTGTCGGAATTACAAAATTTGGCAACGACGACTATCGCAACTTTCCCGATTGCCTTACGCTTGTATAGATGAACGATGATGAGTACTGGCAGTCCTGCAGCTGCTTTACTGTAGATACCTCTTCTGAGGTCGGCCTGGCCGCTGTATTGTCAGATTTCGACCAGAACTGAGTCAGCACTCCCGGGTTTTTCCACTGAGAATCTGCCACACCGCCCTGTCTCCTGAAGGAGGGTGGGGAGTAGGCGATCGTGGTCGGAATGTTTATCCGTTTAGGACAATTTGCAATGGCTTCCCCGCAGATGGCAAGTCGACAACCTACCCAACACACTTAACTCAAGGGCTCGTCGCTACTTTTGCCCCTCCCAATTTGAACTGACCCAATTCCGGCAGTGGGGGCGGGACATGGACTGCCTTGATGGCCGCGAAGAAGTTATTCTAATTCATTTTGCTCTTTATTACTTCAGATTTAGCCCGTCAGTTGTTTTGCTTCGCCCTCAGTCCCAGTAAGTGGTGAAATCAAAGAGAGCGGCTTTACCCTGCGCCGTGTTATTGTGCATGCATGCCCTGTTATGCTCAATTTTCTCGAAGACCAATCCTTGTATATTTTCGTTACAGTCATCCACCCAGTTCCAGTGCTCTCGAACTGCACGTCCAGTGATTTCAGCAGCAGTGACATGGAGGATAACCCGTAACCTCTTCTACTTGTGCAGAATATTTTCATCTTTCAGGGTTTGAATGCAGCTCAGGTGGATGTCGGTTTTGTTGGAGGTCTCTCGTCTGCGTTTGGTCAGGTCCAGTGTTATCTTCTCATCTTTGCCTATGCTTTCACCCCGCGAGGCTACCTCTGTGGTCCAATTCGTAAGGAAAGAAGTCTTGCTGAGGAACGCAATGCCTGCATTGGATTCAGACAGTTCTCGGGTGGCGCGGGCAGTCCTCCTTCTTATTTGAGTACCCGGTTAGATGGTAGTTGGTAGCCCTCCTGGTACCGAAAACTCCCAGCTACCTGTCTTAAAGGACCGGTGGTAATAGGGGCTATGCGAGTGGGGTAGTTGAGTGGAGGCGTAAATGGCGCTTGTAGGCTATGCCTGGAATTGACGTTCCTGGCAAAGTGGAAGACTAATTTAAATAAGGTGAAAAATGCAAGGAGGGTATAGAAATAAGCATGGATAATTAGTACGGTATGCGGAATAAATGCATCCTTGCCCCAGATTGGAAAGAATATCAAGTGAAGACGAACAACCAATAGGAAGAAGGCAGTGTGTCTTAAGGTCATTCCGCAGTATGTGCGATAGTACTCTAACCGACAGAATGGACATGAGAATACGAGAGTCAAGCAGCAGCACGCAGGACGGCATAGCGCAAGCGGGGTAAGACTTTAATGCGAAAAATCTGTTTGGGCGAAAGAGAAATCTGCAAATAATAGTGTGTCGTCACTGTGGCCACATATAGGATTAAAACTATGGCATTAGTTGTTTGCTATACGTGAATGGTGTACTATACAATGTAAAGAGGAATTAGTACTCTGTATATGAAGTTACACTTTGTTCTGCTTGCAGAGCCCAGTCTCTTAGAAGGCGAAGGAAAGTAGGACCGCAAGTGGATAGGCCGACAGATTATTCGCGGATCCTGGAAATAATCCAGTCGTCCTAACTAGTGCAGTATCTCCAGCAGAAAGGACTACTGACCTGTAGGGTCTTATGTAGATGCCGAAAGGTCATGCCCTTACAAATACTGCGACAGCACACGGATGGTTATGCCTTCAGGTAACATCTGGGTACTGTGGTATACAGCCTAGGATAGTACCTCTAAAATGAATCGGATACAGGTAACACAGTGCGCGCATGCAATTAGAAGCATAATGAGAAGCATGATGAATCATAATCGGCCTAGGATAAATCTTTCGCCCTTTACTAAAGATTTCCGTGTAGGGGTGCAATACAATGAGTCTATATAGACATTTTTGCAGCGCTTCGTTCTCGGGACGGTTAAAGTGAAGAAGAAAGTCATCCCGACAGGGCTTCCGCTCGTGCACCCCCAGACATAATGAGAACGTAATCACAGAGCTTGAAATCGAGCTAGTAAGTACAATTGTAGAATCAGTGGGCAGGACTACCAACTACCATCCTACCGAGTACCCATTAGACTATCTGATAAAAAAGGGAAATCTTGGTTTGTATCATTGGGTAAACCGATTGGAGGACTAGAGGGATAGGCTGGGTGGTTGCCGTTTCGTATGGTATTTCAAACGCATATTTGGCCTTCAAGAGCATGAGCACCGCTAAGGAGTTTCGGTTACCGGTACTCTTTAGAGCACTTTATCGCCTCTTCATGTGAGTGGTTAAGTTGTGTGCCCCCCAAAAAGGTTGCTGAGACGTCCCGGACGGTTGATAAAATGCACTGTGGACTGCAAGTTTGGTTTAGTGAGAGAAGGCTGGGAATCAGCTCGAACCGCATAGGGAACTGCATGTCGCTTCCTTCGCAGGGTTTTGCTAGTGATGTGGGAGGGGAGGAGCCGGCGCTGACTTAGTATATCCCGACACAGTCCGTTCCTCTCTACCTCCAGAAGCGGACTTTATGCACAATCCTGTTGCCTAAAGAAAATTTCTCCTCGATTGGTTAAACCTGTGAGTTGCGCAGCGCGCAGACTCGTGGCACTAACAATGACAGCTAGGTGACGGTTAGACGCCGCATGGACCCAGACGCACTAAGTGGCGCATCATTTCTTGCATCCCGAGCGTGCATGAGCACCTGGCGGCCAATCGTTCCCGCCCGCCAACCACCAAAGACAGGTCGCAGTTTCCTGAATGCAACGCACCCAGACGAGGAATGAGTGAATGAATACGTAAGCATATCGATTTAAACGCTGTAAACACAACTCTCAAGGACAGGTGGAGGCTAGTGTGGCCTACTCTCATCGGAAGACGGCATTCAATGAATGCATATTGCAGTAAACCACGACCATCCATGGAATGTCTCATTAAGGATGGTTAAAGTGACGGTTGTTTTTGTGTTTTGCGAGCATTACGGGCAGCAAATTGAGATACAAGTCTTGAAAATGTACACAACAGACGGTTTCTTTCGTCCTAAAATGACATGATCAATCTTTAATAAAACTTCTTTGGATACGTGTCCTTCTACTGCTTTCAGGTCATATCTTGCTTTTTAGCGGACATTTTAACATGAAAATTGATGGAACGGACCGTTGGCGTGCATTTATTAGTACGGTAATTGTGCGTCGTCATAAGTACTGCTTATAACAAGAATAAAACCAGAACTACAAGGACATTCCTTGTCATCCATGTCAGAGCGCTTTAGTTTTTTTCCTGATGTTAGACAACGTAGAATTTGATTTCACATGCTTTGATATCCGTCTTTCAAGTTCACACCGGATGACTGAATTGGGGATAAAATGCTCATAAAGAGGGAGGGTCGCTGGAACAAGAACCTTATTCGCCTGACGTTTCGGATTCCTGCTCGAACCCATCACCGCAGACAAAAGCAGATACGGGTGATGATGAGCTGGAGCAGTAATGCGAGACGTGATGCGAATAAGGCCCTTGTCCCAGCAACTGTGTCTCTTTTTTCACGATTGCTTCTTGGAATTCTTTTCTTCGCTTCTACTGGCAAAATGCTCATAAACCGCACGACTACATCAATTACCGTTTTACACGGCTTTAAAGGCCTCATTTTTATTTTCGCTTACTAATTTTCATTTGGTCAAATTACATCTTTCTCGCACAGGACTTGGCCTGCGGGATGCATATACTACCTTCCAGCTCCTCCAACCTCAGTGACTGGTCTTCTCCCTTAAATCAAAATATACTCAACATTCGTTCTTAAGGAAGATCTAATTACACCTGGCAACCGTTTGATTAAGTTACACGCAAACCACGTCCACCTGGCCTTGAGGAAGTTTGTCAACGAATCACTGCCTTTCCTCGTGAAGTGGAATAAGATGCACCGGTCAGACAGCGCCATTTGCCGGATCAGCAAAAGGCCAGTTCTCGAACAATCAAGCTGCCTTGGTTAGGAGGGAAATTACGCTTTCAATGATACGCATCCGACGTCCAAGCTCGTTCAATAGGCCACTAGCGGCTCTTCTTCCTCTCCTTCGTTCAACATGAAGGCTCTGAGCATCTTATATTGGAAATGACTGGCATTTGGTGTTTAAAACCACAAAATGGACTCCTACGTGTCAAAGTTTCTTGCGATTGATGCCGAAACACGGACAGACGAAATGAAGTAACCGCCTTGGAACACTCCATCAGACACGGGCGGAAGTAAGGCACTCTGAGGCTTTTTTCCTCAGCCTCCTTGGTAGTTTTGATTGGGCCTATCCACGGAGAACTTAAGTACCTTGGGGAGTGATATTCACTCCTTCAGTAATGTACAGTGACTACAGAACGGGATAAGAAAGTTGCGTTTAAAAAACTGGTTCAGACTCGTCGCAGGCGACCGCGAAACGGTGAGCAGTTGCTGATCAAGAAGTAGGTGATTACTAGTTATGGGTTTAAGTTAAGCGTGTGGATAGTTAGCAAAGTGTGCGCAACCCTAGTTAAAGTTCCCTGTAGAGTCTGAGGAAGACCATGAAATCGCGCTCGGCGATGTTTTCTGCACAGCCAAAAGGATGGATCTATCCAGCGAAGGGTATTCCTGCAAAAGACCTGGAAGGGACAATACATTAGTTTTCACAAATTTGTTCCCCTAACTATTGAACGCAATGTGGTCCAGGGATTGGCACTTAGAGTACGGCGCCTTTGCTCCCCTGAACCTGTTAAGGCAGAGCTCCAGCATTTGCGAAAAACAGTTCGCGAAAAGGGATACCCAGAGCGGTTTATCCTCGGGCATTTTGAGGAGTGCACTGCAAAGCCCACCATGGCAACTGAAGGAGACGTGTTTTTATAAACACGTCTGGGGGACACAGCAAGCAAATTAGTAAGACGACATCTAAAGATGGTGATCACGAGCGCCTTCCCCGCGGCGAAATTAAGCGTATGCTTCACAAACTCCCCCTTATTGCGCTTAGGAACTAAAAACCGACTACCATTGTAGGACACATCGATGTATATTTACTTATCCATTTGCTCCTATGGAAGGAACTACATTGGCCGTACAAAGAGACGCCTAGAAGAGAGAGTAAATGAACACATACCGGCCTGGCCTGATAGAGGTGATAGGAAATTGACGTTGAGTTCTATTCTCGCACACCTAATCGATACGAATCATCAGGTCGATGCCAAAGGGGATTCTCTAGTTGTCTACCGGACACCAGAAAACGCCTACGCCAGCGGGTGCTAGCTACAGCCAAGGTAGTGGCTATGCGGCTAGCAAACTCTGCACTAGGTTTACAAAAGACGTTGGCACAGGTGCTCTGTTTTTCGTGGCCAACGCCGAACCCAGATGCTGATCGCAGGCCGCCCGAACTCCCTGATGACAGTGATGTGCACTCCACGTAATCGACTAACAAACATAATTCACAGCGTGTCACCTACTTGCCCTAATGATCACAACATACCGACCTCGTCATGAATAATAATAATTTCTAAGACACCTACAAATTTAAAGCAAGCATGGACAGCAGAATTTATTGGAACAAGTAAACTCCGCGACGGCTTATCAACTGCGGCCTGTCGTTGAATAACGCAGATAACAAGTGAAGAAGATACAGAGGTTTGAACTTCGACAGAGAAAATCAATGTAAAACAGCAGGATCATCGTATACTGCACATAGACTAATCAACAAAATGGTAACTTCAAAATGCAACATAGGAAAGAAAATGGGGAAGCAAACACGCCGAGGGATTTCGTAAATTAAAAGGGCTCAGATCTACCAGGGCAGGCTGAGGTTGACCACGTGGTGTAACTGGTTACACTGGTCGGGTTTCTCCTGCCGTATGTAGGCTGCCTCCAGATAGCGCAATAATCGAGTTGCTTGTGCTCAAACTAATACTCGAAAAGATATTTTGGGGTCAACCGAATGGCCACTATCAAGGAGGCGTTTTGTACTAGAAGACCGTGAAATCTTATTCTCCTGCTTTAGAAGCCATTTAGGCAGGTGCTCAACTGACCTGGCTGCGACAGCTTATCAACTGCAGCCTGTCGTTGCATAACACAGATAACAAGTGATAAATATGCAGAGGTTTGAACTTCGACAGGGAAAATCAGTGTAAAACAGCAAGGTGTCATTCTTAACCGGAGCCACTACGTAACCAAAATAAAGTCCATTTTAGACGATCCTGGTAAATTTCGTCTCGAAACGCTAGTGAAAGATGAAACCAAGGCAGTGGAAGAGTCCGCCTAGAAACGATTGTTGGACAAAAATCGGATTGATGCTAAAACCGCGCAATCCATGAAACCAAAGGGGTACATGTACTCCCAGACTATATGGATTGCCAAAACGCATAAAAAGGACATACATCTACGACCAATTCTGTCTATGTCTAATTCACCCCAACACAGACTAGCACAGGTGCTTGTCAAGGAATTAGAACCAATGCGACGCCAATTTTCGACTTGCACCATAAAGAACAGTTTCCATTTTATTGAAGACATAAGGCCTCAGAACATTTCCAACAAAAGCATGATATCCTTGGACGTTGTATCACTAGTCACAAATGTACCACTGGATGAGACAATCGATAACATATGCGCCCATGCGTCTGAAACCCGTCTTTCACCCGAAATATTACGTGAACTGTTCAAACTTTGAACGAAAAACGTTCAATTTCTGTTCAATGGACAGCTATACAGACAAATTGGCACAAAGCTTAAGAGGTGCAGGTATTGGTCTTTCCATATATCCTTATGGAAAACAGATCGCCTTATTGAACCACCTTCCTGTCTAGTCATGAGGACATCCAGGAAAGAAAGCTTGTTGCACTGCTCCTTTTCCATTTTGAATTTAATCTTAGGATGGACACAGCTCATAGCAACAAGTAGGTGTTCGGCTTTATCGTCGTTATAAACAATAGCAAAAATGTTGTCTTCATACTTTTTATACAGTTTTTTTCATATTCAATGTTTCTGACAACTTTTCTTCTAAGTGACCCATAAAAGTGTCGGCAAGGGTTAAACCAAGTGGACTTCCCATTAACACTCCATCAATTGCTTTAAGTTTCTTAAACACCTACAAATCTCGTCAACTTCTCATATTTTGATTTTCCATGTAAGTGTATCGGCCTGGTGATGAATTACGGAAAACAAGTGTGGCATTGGAATATTCGCATAACGCAAGTTGTATTCCCTGTTGCACGCAACTTCAAAAACATCATAGGCTGCATAACTGGGACATTCAGTGAAATAGAAATAAAAACACTGCGAATGAGGACTGTTCAATAGGTAACGCGAACGGATTCTATAAATAAGCCGTTTTTGGAAAAAGAGTTGAAGCGGGCCTCGCAAGCGTTGTTTTATTTTCCTGAGTTTTCACACTCGAACTGGAGGTCATTATCGGGGAGCATAATTTTGTTTTCGGCGCATCAAACCGTGCCAGGCTGCGAACGCCTCTGAGCAAAATTAGGGCTGCACCATGCGGCAGTGGGATTGAAATGCTCGAAAGGCGAGAGGCAGATCAGTACGGTGATTTAAGGTGTCAGGGTTTTCAAGGTTAAGCCTCGTTTCCTTCCAAGGACACAAGAAACTGACATGATCTGCGGCGCTACAACCACCGCTTACTCATTGCCCCCTCTGTGAGGCAGGGAATTTTTGCGCAGTTACTGCCTCCGATGGTGGTCAGTTCATCGTATTTTCGTCATTCTACGGTGTGTCTTCACTGTCATGCCTTTGAATTTATTCTCTACATTGCGAACGTTTGCGCACAAAAATAGTTATACAGTAGGGGCTAACCGAAATTCCGAAATGCGTTTTAGACTCGAAAGGGCTACTCAAGTAGGGTTATTATATTAATCACCTTGCAGCATAGTCCCAAGATAATTCAGTTACTTCGGAATGTCAGCTTTTGAGTGAAACTCTGCGGCCGCCTACGAAAACCGCACTGTAAAATGACTACTCAATTAATATGAATTTTTCTCATTGATTTTCAATGTCCTTATAAATTCAAATCCGTTTCATAAAAAACATGCGTAAAAATATTCTATCTTCTATTTATTTTGAGGAAATTTTACGCGTCCTTAAAATTTTATACTAGAAGGAAGGGTATAATGCGGCCTTAAAAAACTTTTCCAATTCCCGAATAATTTGGAACCAGACCTGCCATTACACTTGCATTCAGGGTTGCTACACTATAAGCAGTATATTTCCCGTGTACGAAAAGCCTACATTTATATACGCTATTCAGAGGAGATCATATGGGATTCATAAAATGTAGTAGTGGATTTGAACCATATTGTAACCTTTACGAGCAACATTAGTAAATGCAAAGACATGAGGTTTTATGAACAGGCATTCACGGTTTTAAAAAATCTCATATTTAGAAAAGTTCTTTCAAACCAAATTATACCCTTCCTTCAAGTATGAAATTTTAAGGAGGCGAAAGTTTCTACCAACTAAACAAAAGAATGAATATGTTTACGCATGTTTTCTATGAAGTGTATTTGAATTTACAAGGGCATTGAAAATAAATGATACAAATAAATACTAAATAAGTGGTCATTTTTTACAAAGTATATATTTGTAGGCAGCCGCATACAGGTTCATTTAAAAGTTGACATCTTGAAGTAATGGAATTATCTTGGGATTATGCTGCAGGGTTATCAGTATTACAAGCCTACTTGAGTAATCTTTTCGAGTCGAAAACAGATTTCGGGATTTCGGTTAACATTTCATGAGTTGCTATACTATTTCTGTTTCATTTCTGCTGTACTATCATTTGGTCCTGTCTAGGCAAACGCAAGGTTGTTTTGTGAGTTTTCACCAGCTGGACTTATTGCCTCTATTACTTCCTTAAAACAATTCGACCCAGGAGGAGAGGATGCATGTTGATAGGGGAGATTTAAACGCCACGAAGCCAGTTTCCTAATCTTAATTCCCCTTTGCAAAAAACACTATCTTAACCTAAAAATGACTGACGACCTTTGGTGGCGTCTACGTGCCACTTACTCATTAGTCAGCGGAGAAGGGCATCACTTTCTTGAAATTCCGGAAACAGGTTTCTCATTATTCTCACTCCAGTGTTTCATATGCGTGTATTATTAATTAACACAGAGAGGTACAAACAATAGCGAAAAACCAATGGGTTTTGTCTGAAACACACCTATGCTGCATTTACACCTATAGGGTGTTAGAAAATTTTTGAAAAATGCACGCAAAGACATCTAGTTGCAAATTGAACTGGTTCGGGAATGGTATGGTTATGTAAGTAATTAAGTACGACAAGTGAATGGTGGTAAAATTTGGAACATTGATTAACATTCTTGGTAATAAATAACATCTTGGACATATTCACCTTCTACGCCAGATCGTAAACATTAACTTAGTTCGTTCATTTTGGAACCAAAATAAATATTTCTCGATTTGATTTTCTAACCGACTGCCGGAGATCCTCTTGAAAAACTATTCCGTGACCTTTGATTGAAAATGCCGTTTTCTGTTTTGCTATAGGTATATGGCCTTTTCAAACGCACTTGGTTTACCTGCCAGACTAGGAAAAGGTCTCCGCCACATGTGAGATCATAACGCATAATTCCTAAGGATTTACCTCCCTGCACGCTTGTATTAAAGCCGTCAAAACAGAAGAACGCACTATACCGGGGCATGCCACAGGCATTGTGCATAAAAATGATCTCGAAATGGTTTGTACACTTAAAGGTGAGGGAAATGGGCATAAATGTTTCTTTAAATAACTTTGAGAAGCCTATTTTTGCCCTCTTAACACCACACCTAGAGCTTAGTTTTTCAACAAGGCAGCGGGTCCGTTTTTGGGGTTTCTCCGACATTGGGAATTAGTAATACGCAATTTGGCAGCCTGCGGTCTGATTTGATGGATATTTCGCGCAGATTATTCGGGCGAGATTTGGTGTTGTATTCTGTGTCGCCAACTTCGCAATATGTTAGCTAGCCCGCAGGCTGTTGTCGAATCACAGAACCTATTTGATAGCGGTAGATAAAGCTGGAATGTGACTAAATACGACGGCTTGAGAGGGATCTGTAAGAAAGCCTAAAATGTACATGAAAACAAGACCTGAAATATCAACTCTAACCTGGAATACCGGCTCCAAATTGGTTTGAAGAGATGTTGCCTCGTGAATAAAGGTGGAAAATATTGCATAAAACACAGTAACTGCGACATTTACGATAACCCCCTCACAGTATGGGAACGGTGTTCGTACAACGAAAGAGTTGATGAACGAGCGAACCGAACATTTGCATGTTTGGCTGACCTTCTATTCGATACATTTAACGTAATTAGTGCGTGCGGAATGGCAAGCGTTACTGTTGTTTTGCATGTCAATTCCATTGGAAATTGAAAAAAGCAACCATTGAAGTAAAACCTGGGGTGGAAATCCAAATTAACAAATAGTAGTGGTCAGCTGATTTTAGTCATTTCAACAATTTTCCTACAGTCTGTCGCGAAGTTGATGGGAGTTAACTCTTCACCCTTATGTAATTCGAATCAATTCCTCAATCCAAATCCACTTTTATTCCTCTGGTACACAGCAGCACACAGAAGCGGCGTCAACCTATCTTTCCTATCTTCAGGACGGAACATGGACGATTCAATTATGCCTTGGTACTTCCGTTTGGAGGCCCTGCACGCGGTCGCGTTCCTATCCGTAAATAATAACCAGATGTTGACGATAAGGCAAAGAATCCGCGTTTCGTCATCAGCCACACCACAGCAGAACATTCCATGGTTAGCACCTATTGTAACCTGGATATATACAGTAGGTGAGCTAACTAAGGAAATGTCAGCCGAAATTTCGAAATGCGTTCCAGTTTCGAAAAGATTAATTAAATGGGGTTGTAAAACCAATTATTTTGCAACACAATCCTAGAATAATCCAGTTATCTCAGGGTGCCGACTCCAAAATGAACTTGATTCCGTCTGCATGCAAGAACTACTTCCTGCAAAAAATGACTACTTAAGTAAGTATGATTTTCAATGCCCCTAAAAATTCAACTATATTTTGTGTAAAACATGCATAACCATATGCATTCTCTACTCTTTCGGCAGAAAATTACGTTTTCATCCAAATTTCTACTAAATAGAAGGGTATAATGCGGTTTTCAAAAACTTTTCCAATTCCCGAATAATTTTTAACCCGACCTGCCGTTACACTTGCATTCAGGATTTACAAACTACAAGCCGTATATTTTCCGTGTATAGGAAACCGCACATTTCTCTACGGTATTAAGAGAAGAACATGTGGGGTTCATAAAATTTGACAGTGGATTTGGGCCATATTGTTAACTGTACAATCCACATTAGTAAATGTAGAGACATGACGTTTTATGAATGGCCATTTCACGGTATTAAAATATCGCACAATTAGAGACTTTTTTAAACCAAATTATACCCCTTTTTCTAGTATACAGTTGGAAAAAGACGTACGTTTCTACCGAAAGAATAAGAAAATGAATATGGTTATGCATGTTTTCCATGAAATATAATTGAATTTCTAAGGGCATCGAAAATAAATGGGAAAATTGTATGCAACTTAAGTAGTCATTTTTTGCAGAGTATAGGTCATGCATGCAGTCGGCAATAAGTTCTTTCAAAAGCCGACACTCTGAGATAACTTGTTCAGTATAGAATTGTGCTGCAAGATGATTGGTTTTACAACCCTACTTAATTAATTTTCTCGAAACAGGAACGCATTTCGAAATTTCGGCTGACATCTCATGAGTTGGCCCACCTACTGTAGGTGAACGCCGATTCCAGATCGCAGCCAGCAGGGTGTCGAGTCCTTTGCAAAGTGTCGGGCGCTTGGCGTGAGGAACAGAGATTCCGGCCGTCCTTTGGCTGGGCTTGACGAGTGGCCGGTTAATGAGTACCAGCAAACCAGAAGCGATCACTCTAGTCCCCCTCGCCTTGTCGGCCGAACCTGTTAATATAAAATTCCAGGTGGCGCAGCGAATATCGCCGCGAAGTACAAAAGGCGTCACCACGCCGGATGACCATTGTGGGCCAGGCGACACAAACCAGACCTAGCCACGGACGTAGTCACCGCTCCCCTCACGACACAGTGATATAAATGTTCGCGCGTTGCTGCACGCTAGCAGTCTCTGATGATGAACTCCAGTTGGCGTTCGAAAGCTAAGGCCAATAAATCCACTGTCCCAGTGATCGTGCCTTCGTCTTCTTTTAAATATAAAGTGTTCTATACGCAATATGAAATACGGTGTGCCAGCAGAAACCCCAATTTTAAAATCCTAGAATAAGACGATCACTAACTTTTCTTTAAGAACTTAATTTTAGTCAGCCCGAATTATCGTGCACTTTGGCTGTGAATTCTGACGGTTACTTTTAAAAGCCGGGCTTACTGCGAGGCCGTTCATGCCAGCTGTCATTCGTGTGAAGCGTCTGTTAAGCCTTCACCGCACTAAAATCAGTAAGTCAGTCTATCCCCGCCACCACCACCACCACCACTCACGGTGACCTGTGTGTGTGTGAGCGGCTAAAAAGTACAGACTTAAACGATTCATCTAAAAGGACAACGTGCTAGTAGAAAATTGCCGAATGCCGTTAAAACAAAGTAAGTTAAACTCGCAAGTTCTCATGGGTGGTCATGGCTTTTCGATAAATTCTGTTTTAGTGTTTGAACAAGGTGTTTTTTAGGCTAGAAAATTACATTCAAAGCTAAAGGTTTTAGTGTAGTTCGTCTGAAAGACGACAGTGCATGACAAAACGTGAATTGGAGCGTCAAACCAGCGGCAACTGCAGAATACGTATTCTGCCTGCTAAAGTTTGTAAAAAGACTTTGGGGGCAACAGTTAAACGTTAATTGAGAGGAACATCCTTTTTAATGGAGGTCTCGCCCAGGAAGTGCGGAAAAAGTATTTGTTGAGATTTCTAATGCGCAAAACAACGGTCTGAAATACATGGTGTTGGGGAACCTAATATAATAGGAGACGTCATTCATGAAACATGCCCAAATATGTGAAAAATCGTTGATCAACTGGAAATCTGCCCAGCTGCGTGTACCGCAACTCTCCAGTAATAATGAACATATGTAGGAACATATGTAGGAACACAAAAGTGCTGGAAGAAATATTGCGCTGTTTAGAATAATAAATTTCATAAGAAGTACAATAGTGAAAAGAACTTACATATTCGTGTCAAATGAGTGACCTATACATTAGGTGTGCTAACTCACAAAATGCTAACCGAAATTCGGAAATGCGTTTTTGACTCGAAAAGATTACTTAGGTAGGGTTGTAATACTAATCACCTTGCTACACAATCCCATAATAGTTCAGTTGCCTCAGGAAGCCGGTTTTTAAAGGAACTTCTTTCTGACCGCCTGCTGAAACTACACTGCGTAAAAAAGACTGCCCAAGAAGCATGAATGATTCTCCGTGATTTTCGGTGCCGTCATAAATTCAAATATTTCTCGCAAAGGCATGCGTAACAAATCTATTTCTTTACCCATTTCATAGAAAAAAATGTTCTCATCCAATTGAGTAAAGAAATAGATTTGTTACGCATGTTTTTGCGAGAAATACTTGAATTTATGACGACATCGAAAATCAAGGAGAATCATTCATGCTTCTTGGGCAGTCATTTTTTGCGGAGTGTAGTTTCGGCAGGCGGTTAGTAAGAAGTTCCTTTAAAAATCGACTTCCTGAGGCAACTGAACTATTATGGGATTGTGTAGCAAGGTGATTAGTATTACAACCCTACCTAAGTAATCTTTTCGAGTTGAAAACGCATTTTCGAATTTCGGTTAGCATTTCATGAGTTAGCACGCACACTGTAGGTAACGAAGAAAGCTGGTCGATCAGCGGGACAGTTTGTTTATTTTTCCGAGTTTTCGAACTCGCACAGGAACCTATTGTCAGAGATAGTAGCATCGACATAAAGAGCGACGGTTATAAGGCCTGTTATCCCATCATCGATCGATAACGCAGGACTAGAGGGGACTGTGCAGGGCTCTGCTCGCCGGTGCCAGAGGGCTAAATCGACTTATCCGATACCCAGGGTTTTAACGATTCTCGGTCTATCTTGTTTCTGCTGTGGTCAATTATCTGGTCGCGAAGATAACGAGCCTCACGTGCTTGGGTTTGCTTGAAGAGCATTTTCACAGCTTCATCTGTGGGCCACTGGATGGTTGCTGTAAAAACTGAGAAGTTGTGTGGCGTTCGTTGTCTTCCTAAAAACCATCCTTTCAAGTTCACCTTTTAGAGTTTGTATGATGAGTACATAAAGGAGGGGCAACTACTGCCCCTGTTCTTCTCTCGTGAATTGCATATAAGAGAAGACTACGTTGAACAGGTTATGGAAATCTCGTAGCATGTCCTTCTTTACGATAACAAACGTTTCGTTTACGTAACGCCACTAAAATACCAGCCCATGGTGGATGAAAACAAACTTTATAGCTCCTGTACGACCAGTTCTGCCACTTAACCATGGATCGGTGAACGCTTTGGGGCTGCTGGCGGGGCTCGAGAAAAAGAGCCCCAAGATATAACTGTATGAAGGAGTTTTGTAACGCGATCGTGGAGCGTTCCTCTACCAATGACAATAATGTCGTCCCTATTCAGTTTCTCATATCTTTTGACTCATTCTGTGATATACATTGGGTTGGTCTGTGCGTCCGTCAACATTGTCGGACGGAGTGTTTATCGTCGTCGTTTGTTTCAGTTCCCACAGTAAGAGCCCCCAGGGTTGCAATAAAGTCAACTGGATCGGAATTGGTGATGTCAAAGCAAGCTCCTTGTCATAGGACCCGCGGTTTCTGTTTCATTAGCTGCTTAGATGAGTGGTTGTGGGCCAAGTTCGAGCCTCTCGTGTTAGGTGGTTATAACTTACTCGGTTTCGACTCCAAACCTGCTCGCTCCTTGGCTATCTTGTGATGTTGTTGATGATGGCAGTTGTTACTTAGGACTCCCGTCCTCTACTTGACGAACCGTCCCACAATATTTCTGACGATGGACTCCTGTATGAGTTCGAAATTACGGATCAATAAACAAACTACTTCGGTCCTCGACCAGTCTCCTTTACTTATACATATACCTGGATATAAGACTTTCGTCTCAGCTCGTAATATTTACTATATTAGCTAGTCGACTGCGTGATGTTTGATTATGTGTTCCAAAATACCGTTAAGCGAATTCAGAGCATTCTCTCTCGTTTTTCGCATTGAAGCAGGTGAGGTTGGACAGGACGGAAAGGTTTTCCTTCGATTTCTAGGATGATAAAGTCCCAGAACTAAACGTTTTGTGATAAAATGAAAAAAACAAACCTTATGGGTTTTTTAACGAGTGCTCTACTAGGACATTCCCTTGACGAATATCCACACTCCCTGTCACATTTTTTGGCGCAAAGACCATGAAAAGAGTTAACGATTTCTCCCGCCTACATGGTTTCCTGAGTGATGCGTTCCAACCCTCTTTTCTCTTTATGCTGGAGCCGTTTTTGCTAGCTTTGTAGACTTAAGCTCCGTTCTAGAATTATAAATGCGCTATGGAGTGATCGCAGAAATACGAGAATATTTGTGCGAGCTGTTGAGATTAGGGCGTTGCCATTCTTACATTAGGCGTTAGCAGAAACTAGACCGTGGGAAATTTAGAATGGGTGGTTTTTGACGTTGGTAATGGGGAATAATAAAAGAACGATTGCGTTAAAACAACAGATCTTCAGAAGGCGTTAGCAGTGCATTTGTGGATACACCATTGCGTATATTTACAAAACAGGATTTTTAATGAAAAACAAGCTTCTGTTTTCCCGAAAAGTCTATACGATTCATAACTGGCCTCACCTGAGTTGTGCGAATTAACACAAGAAGTTTCAAGTGTATGACGATGATTTTGGGAATTTGTCCTAGGTGTATTAATGAGCTCTAATATCAACACGCGCATTCACGAGTATGTGTTGTCTAGGGCAATGATTAACACAGAAAGTTGTCTGAATCTTAGATGACAGTAATTTCTGTCTGAAAGACTAGCATTTTGTTGGCATAATTACTAAAACGCGTATTTTGCGTAAGACAGACTTTTTCTGAACGTATTGGATTACTAAGCAAAATGCAGAACCTTCGGGTTGCACCAAACTACGCACCTATATTTTGGTCATCTCGGTTCGAGAGTTGTATCCCTTACTCTATATCATGTGTGCAGACAGTACTGCTAATTAAAAGAATACTGTTGAAAACGGATGCATTATTTGGCGCAACTCATGAAACGAGATGACGGAAGTTAAAATTATTAAATTTAGGCAACTAAAACTAGGCACATCTTACTTATTCCTCTAACCCATTACAGAAAATGCTCTTTTTGCGCGCAGGATTTGATTATAAATTATTCAATCGGTGGAAATCTTTATATATTAGCGGAAATCGACACTACTCTATGTTAATGACTGCTCTAGGCTCAGTGTACACAATTGGGCTTGTGTTTCATTCAGTGGAGAGTAATGCAACTTCGAGAGTGTTACTAGACTGCATCTGGCTAACTTGAAAACCGACTTTTGTCTCAGAAAAACTTTGAGAAGCTGGTCGCTAGAAAATTTACCATATTTAGAAAAGCTGATGTTTTATAGATTTTTAAAAGTCGCATTTACAAATCGATGCGGATACGTGCCCTATTTTGCAGTAACAACGACCACTGGCGATCCCGCATTTTACTGGGCCAACATTGTTCTAATATTCGCGAAAACACCACGAGAAACCACCGAAATGATCATTACTGGATAGCCACATCAAACATTTTGAACATGTGGGAAGATTGTTTTCGTGCAGTACAATTTATGATTATACAGTAGGTAGGCTAAACCATGAAATGTCAACCAAAATTCCGAAATGCATTTTCGTTTCGAAAAGGTTAATTAAGTCGGGTTGTGAAAATAAGCATCCTGCAGCATAATTCTATAATTATTCACTTACTTCAGGATGTCGGCTCTCGAACGAACTTCTTGCCGGCTGCAAAAACTATTCTCTGTAAAAAATGATTACTTATGTTGCATGCAATTTTCTCATTGATCTTCGATGTTTCATGGAAAACATGCCTAAAATATTCATTCTTCGGCTCATTCGGTAGATCATGACGTCTTCTTCCAAATTATATTAGAAAGAAGGGCATAATTTGGTTTTCAGAAACTCTTCCAATTCCCGAAAAAATTTGAACTCCACCTGCCGTTACACTTGCATCCAGGGTTTCCAAACTACAAGCCATATATTTTCTGCGTACAGAAAACCATCTATTTCTACACCGCATTAAGAGGGGATTATATAGGGGTTCATAAAATTTAACGGTGGATTTGAACCATTTTGTTTACTATACAAGCCATATTGGTAAATGCAGGGACATGACGTTTTATGAACGGCCGTTTCGCGGTATTCAAAACATCTCACAATTAGAAACTTTTCTAAAACCGAATCATACCCTTCCTTGGATTATAAAATGGGAGAAAGACGTAATTTTCTACCAAACAGGCAAAAGAATGAATATTTTTAGGCATGATTTCTATGAAATATAATAAAATTTCTAACAGTATCGAATATCAATGAGAATAATGCATGCCACATAAGTAGTAATTTTTACAGAGCATACTTGTTGCATACACTCGGAAAGAGATTCCTTTTAGAGCCGGAATCCTGAAGTAAATAATTTATTATACAAATTTGCCGCAGGATGATTAGTATTACAACCCTGCGTAATTAATCTTTCCGAAACATAAACGCATTTCAGAATTGTGGTTGACATTTCATGAGTTAGTCCACCTACTGTGCGTGATTTCGAAACGGAACGGGTTAAACCTTAGCGGTTTGAGATATATCTGTATTTACATGGCCACCATTCTGTGCATCATCAAATGGAGCCCAAAAGTGAATGAATAAAGTAAAAATGACTGCAATACAAAGAGACAAGTAGATTATTTGCTCTGAGATTGGACAGTTATCGCTATTTTTCAGAAAGAAAAGAAAATGCGGAAATTGTCAAATTTTTGTTGGGTTTACTGTGCTAAAAGGTCACACATCGACCTTTGCCAATAGAACATCGTATTAGAGCACTTTTTAATGAGTTACTTAACAAAGAAATTTTTTCAGCTGGTTAAAAACATATTTGTCGTTGAATGTTGTTGTGGACGTCCATGTTTTTCGACCATAAGGTTTCGTGTATGTGTGAGTTTTCACATGGGACCCAAGCGGACATCTACATGAGAAATAACGCCTAAATACTCTACGCCCTCAAACGCTTTCCAGAAATTCGCTATGTCAAAGGTATGATAATTACTTAGCAGAAAACTTATCGTTATTGGCAAGCAGTTGAAACCATTGAGAAACATATTATTTACTGAAAATTCAGGCAAACGGAAGCTCAGCGGCTTCCACCAACAACATCGATGTCACACATTTGATGAGAGACGCTTCCTCTTTTCTAAGGGGAGTATTTTCTTTCTAAGCAATTAAATAACATTTGCAACACTTAGTTAGTCTCTTCAGTCATCTGGAATAGTTAGTTATAGGTTTGATGTATTGGTTGATGCCTTCGACATGGTTTCAGTTTGGTTAGCTGTTTTTCATTAGTTTATGAATATTTCACGAGTTAGGTAATCCACTGTAAGCTCCTCCGGACTGCAATCCTAATAGTCAAAATGAAGAGAAGAAAGACGTGCAAAGAAAATGCATTTGATTATGATCGAAAACTCGGGGAATATTAGTACTTCTGTCATATAAAGTCTCCGCTATGTTGCTACTGACTGTGTGCAGGCAAATGAAAACACCTTCACGTATACGTGAATTCAGATTATTGTCCGATGCAATATGCAAATGAGGGCGTCTTCCTCCCCAAGGCAGGTTAGATGCTTGTAGTTGGCAACATCTGCTTCCAAAAATGATGGTTGTTTGTCCTGAAACGCTAATGCGATCGTCATGCTGTATAAAGTAAACGTCGGAAATGACAAAACCTCAAGGGAAATCTTAAAGTAAAGCCTAGCTCAGATAGGTTTGCTAAAGTGAAGTTTTAATACTGCCGAGCATGGGGCATATCCTCAAGACTTTTTTATTTGGTGAAATATTGGTCTTTAAATGAGCTTCCTCCAACAATCTGAAAACATCACATGCTAAAATTTAGTGCTCGCCTGTTGTCCATTTCCCGTCAATTTTCAATACGTGTGTAGATTTCTCTTTCTAAAGGAATCCGACGAAATTTGTATATTATATTTTCTTTTTGGAAATTTATATTTTGCTTGACCGTCGTACTCAGAGAAGGGATTTTTTCGCTTTGACCAAGGTTTGGATTGTGGAAGTTTGCCGAGCGCATAAAAATTTATACAAGCATATCCATATCTCCAAAACTAATATAACCGCTTAGATCTCTTCCAAAGGCACTCAAATCGGCTAAAATGCATTAGGAGCACTAGGAATCCCCTTCACTCAAAAAGTGGAAATAGCTTTGCTTAAAGTACCTTTCGATCGGTTCGGAAACACACTGAATAAACAAAAACTGTGGCTGTCCAAAAGGTACACAAGAAGTATAGGGCTTTTTAAACTGTAAAACGCCCTTTTTCCAAGTGTAAAGATTTAACGAAGCGTCGAAATTTGGAAAAATAATAAATGAATGTGCATTTTTGTGCTTTCTTCCCACAAAATATGATATACTTTACAGAGAAGCCCATATCCAGTTTGAAATTACAAATGAAATATGTGGTCAGTTTCGCTGAGTGGGAATGTCGCAGAGGACTTCAAAGGAGCCGCCCGAAAGTCAACTCTCTTTATTACAGTAGGTGTGTTAACCCATGAAATGTTGACCGAGATTCTGAAATGCGTTTTCGACCTCAAAGCACTACTTATGTGGAGTTGTAATGTTAACTGTCCTGCAGCATAGTTTTAAGGTATTTCAGCAACTACAAGATGGCAGCTTTTGATCGAGTGTATTTCCGGCCACTGCAAGACTAAACTTTGCAATAAAGTGACTACTCGTTTAGTATGAACTTTTATCATTGATTTTCGATGTCCTTGTAAATTTTAATACATATCATAGAAAACATGCATGAAAATATTCATTCTTTTACCCATTTGATAGAAAATTACGTTTTTTCAAAGCTTCTACTTGAAAGGAGGATATAATTTGGTTTTAAAGATGCTTTCAATTATAAAATTTCTTAAGACTACGAAATGCCATTCCATAAAACATCGTGACTCTGTTTTTAATAACGTTGCTTATAAAGTCTACGATATGACTCATATCCATTTCTAAATAGCGTATAGAAATGCACGATTTTCCGTACAGCTTTTAGTGTGGAAACCCTGAATGCAAGTGTAACGGCAGGTCGGACCCAAAATTATTCAGGAATTGAGGAAATCTTTTCACACCAAAAGATACTCTTTCTTCATGCACAAAGTTCAAAGAAGACGTAATTTGCAATCAAATGATTAAAAGATTGAATATTTTTTCGTTTGTTTTCTATGAAACATATTTGAAGTTATGTGGGCATCGAAATTCAACGAGAAAAATTCATACTACATAAGTAATATTTCTGTTACAGAGTGTAGTTTTTCAGGGACCGGAAAAACGTTCGTTAAAAATCGACCACCCTTCAGTAGGTAAAATACCTTGAGATTATGCTGCAGGGTAGTTAATTTTACAACCCTACTTCAATAGTTTTTTAAAGTTGAAAAAGAATTTCAGGATTTCGGCCAGCATGACAGCAGTTAGCACATCTACTGTGTACGACGCATCTCAGGATTATCTTGCAGGTTACTTAGTATTACAATCTTACTATAAGTTTTACCACTTGCTATGTATGGCAAACGAAGGTGGCATTAGTTAATTTATCCACATGGCGCGACCATTCTGACCAACAGGTCACGTGTCCATGCTTAAGGTGGTAGAGCGAACTTGTGTTGGACTATTGTACATGATCAATAAACGACTATTCTAAAGTCGACATTTTATGGCAAGTATTGACTGCTCAGTTGTATTTTGTCCTAAAAAGATTTGACATTCATGGTGGACCGTGAGCCTTGATAGCGTGACATGGGAGTTTAAAGTGCCTGGTACATAAGATGATTGTCAACCCCAAAATTCCTCATTAGCACTATATGGAATGTTCAAAGCTACGTTTACAGACGGTCCCGCTCATGCATGTCTTGTTTGCAAGCGGAGCACGCCGTGAGAATGTATTTACTTAACTTTGTCCAAGGCCGCTTGACTGTCGTCTGTATGCGACCTTGGGGCGGTCAGAAAAATTTCGTGAAGGTAAATATCACCAGGAGCTTGGACATTAGAATTCTCTCACTGTACAGCGAACATCATACAAGCCACCGAAGAGGCAGTTTGGCTTTTTGTTTTCTCGATGCCGCCCAGAAGTTCAAGATTTTAGCGTCTTTCAAAGTCACAGATTTTGAGCCTGACATTGAGTTGATACTATAGTGCAGCGAGGCTGAGTTCCTCGTGGTCACTAACGAGTCTACACTGATTTACTTGGACGGAATTTGCGATGGAGTAGGTAAAACAAATTTTGTTAGGGCCAGGCTGTGTAACCTCACTTGGTTTAATGTGCATGACTAAATACGACATTTTGTTTTAGTAGGCTTTGTTTAGCCTATTCACTCATAAATACAGGAAGTCTCCCTTTGGACGTCATCATAGGCACTGGTACGACCGCATGCACCGAGTTTTTTCGCTATGACCCTTTTAATGACGTGGCCTTCTATTTTCGCCTCCAACTGTCTGTGGTCCGTTTTGCCTTGCCTTGTTTTCCTAGTTTTCCTAATGTACTTGCATTGCTTGTCGCTCTCGATTCCGTACGCCCTGACTTATTAACTTCTTCGAAGAAACTAGCTTAACCTTCTTGTGTCATGTCGGTACTCACCACATAACGCGTGCTGTAAGGATTGCCGGCTACGTTTTGGTTTACGCTGTCTCAGTTAGGGCAAAAAACGTTCGACTTTCTCGACATCTCTAAACGGTTTCTGTTGTCGAACGCGTACGCTGTGACTTACTTACTCCTTCAAGAATACTTGTGCGTAGTCTTTCGCATAACGAATAATAAGACATGCATGCGCAAACAAGAAGAGCGACAGAACCGTTCCGACCCCATATTCTGGCGAGCGATCCCGTACATAAAGAACGTCTCCGAGGCCGTTAGTCGCCTTCTTGCACCACTGGGGGTTGGAGTTGCACACAGACCAGAGGCCACCATAAGGCGTCAGGGGATGAGACCAAAAGACCCACTGCCACGGCAAGAAACATTTGGAGTCGTTTATCGGATCTGGTGCAGTTGCGGACAATGCAACTACGTCGGAGAAACTGGAAGACTGCTCCGAACGCGAATTGCCGAACACGCGAAAATTGACTTAGGTATAGTCGTTAAATTGCATTCGGGAAGGAGTCCTTCAGGGTCCCTATTCGGGAAGATGTTACGTGGGATAAGCTTCCGCAATATGTGACAACAATAGTTCCCATGCTCGCTTTAGGCTTACACTGTCTATGCCAACCCTTAGACTATAGTGAACTCCGTCTACGTGGACTCATTATGCACGACCCGACACAGGTTGGCATACGTGGAGCTATTGTTTCAGTTAGTTCTAATAGGTCTCAGTCGCAATGGTATGTTTTTCTGAAGTCGGACCCTTGACATGCTTCGTATGATTGGCTGCAAAGTGTTTAATGTTGCTGCAGTTGGCGTCCACGTTGACGTTTTGCCATGCTAGGTGGCAGTCCCCTTGTTTGACAAAATTCCACCGCTATCTCCGAGTTTATAGTTTCGGTTATTCCTTCCGCTTTCGTCAGAAATTCAGACGGCGGTTATCTGACTTTTCTGCTACCCAACGCCGATGGTCTGTACGTTGGAAGGAAAAAAGTAGGCATTATTACCTACTCTGTTCATTGATGCATTTCATTATCGTACATAACGTTTGCATATATATTTTTATTTTCCCTAGTTGTCTGTATAACATTACTAGGTTGTCTTATTATGCAGATACAAATATGCGTCCAAAGGTACATTATTTTACTTTTTTCTTATTCATTAGGGTAGATTTCCATAGCTCCTCTAACATTCATGCGCACCACGTTACTTGGCAGTAAATTTGGCACTTACTATTGTTTCTTACTAATGGTTTCTGACCTGGTTCAAATTGATGACTGACGACTTATTCAAATACCTTTTATGCATTGGAAGCTGATTTTTGTTTATTTTTTTGCAAATGAAGTACACAATTCCGTTGCGATGTATGGGCGTAGAAGAAGGATTTCAACGAAAATCTATTTATTATTCATGTTTAATTTCATTAATTTTGTACCCTCTCCGCGGTGCTGCCCCGCCTGTAGAACTCCTATTACCACCACTCCCGTATTACACGGACCTGGGGTTGCTGGTTGCGAGGTGGGGTTACACAACCTACCGTCGCCCAAGTTTGCTTTGGCGATGCACCCGAAATGGCGAGTTTTGAGAGGTAGTTCGGAAGGATGTGTCTCGATTGCTGGGACAAGAACTTCACGCGCTTAACGTTTCCGACTAGTTCCTGGACCCTTAATTAGGGACAACAGTGGGTGAAGTTGACGAGCGCATAAGCACTGCAGTATTTACAGGAGAGCGTCGCTCACAACCAGGAGTCGGCTAAAAGTGCAAAACCCGCACTTTCTGCAGATGTTTTGACCTGGCGGGACAATTGTTTAGTCGCCCTAATTCGACTTGCTAATTGCCGCGAATTCGTTGTCGGCGTTGGTGATTGGCATGTTAATTAATCGGCAGTTTGACTCACCACTGTCGTTACTGCAAGTTGCATTCACTTGGAAGCCCCCCGCTTGAATAAACTTCCTGCTCATGCAGCGACTCAGTACTGAACACGGGGGAGGTAAGGGTACGTTTCTGCTATTGTTGGTGGAGGGCGCACCGGAGAACCGTAGCTCGAATACTTTGTGAGGAATTTCGGTTCTCTCGGCCTGAGTTTGTGACTGAGTCCATAGAGTCTGCCATGACTTGGGAGTCTGTATCATCTCTCAGAACTGCAGGCACGTGACTGCGCAAGTGAATGTGAGATGTCAGGCAAATAAAGTTCTTTTTCTGCTTCTGTTAAGGCAGAGTTTGCAGAGAAATAGTAGATTAAAAGCTTTGTAATCGTCCTCCACGGTGATGCAGTACTTCAAGCTCATATATACAAAGTGAGGCAGATCATGGGTAGAAATACAAAAATGACCAAGCTGACCCTAACCAAACACAACGTGCTTTAACTCTGAACACCTTGCTCAGAAAAAGCCTTGGAACACAGTGAAATAAAAGTGGGCAATAATTGGCGGCATGAACCAAGTTCCGCCCACGCATTCCATAACAGGACTGACACGTTCAGAATATTATATTTTCATCTTACACACCTCAGTGCTTTTAAATGAACAACGAATTTACGAGCAGAAAAGAAATGCTCAACACCACAAGCTAGACGATTATAAAAAAGTGCCGCTATTTGGGGTGATACGTTTGACATACTGGCAGATCCATTTGCGAGCAACCAATTACAATTAAGTATGTCTTTAAAAATGACAACGTTTTCTTCAACTGAAGTTAACTCTTTTCCCACTGACTGCTTATATAAAAATAATTTTGAACGAGGAAAAAGAGCACTTAACTGGCGCCATCAAACGCCAGGCAAATTGCTCTTTCAAAGACTGGGAGATAGGAGAGGCTGAATCCTTTCGATTTGGAGGAAAGTGGGGACAGGTTGACGGTATTAGAAAATGATACGTTGTCGGCAATCTAAAGGTCTGAAAGCGAAGCGTTTCAATTAAGCGTATGCAATGAAAGTATTAAGCATTTTAACCAACCCGAGGAAATTGTTTGGAAGATGTCAAGGAAAAATGGTGCCAAATTATTCGGAAATAACATCGGAATGGTGACGGAAATGACAAATTCGGCAGAAAAGGGACTCCAGATGGAACTGCGCCATTACAAAGCTCACATGCATTCCTATCCGAGACAGCGGGGATTTTCAAAATTTACAAAAACATGCATCAATATGGTCGAATCAGCTAATTGTTAATTCAATTCAGCGCAAACTGAAACAGTGGCTTGTCAAAGAATACGAGTCCATTAAACGTGAATTATCAATGTACACGACAAAGTTTATTTTTGTTTTGTCGTTTACGGCAAATATATGGTCTCTTTTGACGTAACCTCAAAATCCACAAATGTATGTCTTAATAAATCAGGATACATCATATATAATTGTCCGTCTGAATCGCGTTTGTAACCTGAAGTATTCGCTTGCGCACTGAGAGAATACTATTTCAGATTGCGTCTAATTATAAGTATATGCTTGTGGACAGAAGTTCACTGAGAGAACGTAGGGCCAAATGACAGTCAGGAGGGATAAAAGCATATATGACTACTAATTTGACATAAGAATAAGGACCCCCATACTACAGGCATTTTTGTGCCGACTTCAAGAGGGGCACACATTCCTGTGATCTGGTGTTCATCCTAACCCTACTCTTATAGAACCTACCATAACCCTTGGAACATAACGCCAGGCCATATGTATTAAAAAGGGACGGAAATCATGTCTCCATGCTCTAATGACTTATAATGTCTGAAAGTACAGTTGTTTGTACAATAGGCGGGCTAACTCATGAAATGCCAACCGATATTCCGAAATGCGTTTTCGTTTCGAAAAGATTAATTAAATAGGGTCGTAAAAATAATCATCATACAGCGTAATTCTACAATAATTCAGTTATCTCATGATGCCAGCTTCCCAACGACCTTCGTGCCAGCTATATGCAAAAACCACACTAAAAAATGACTACTTATGTAACATGAATTATCTCATTGATTTTCGACGTCCTTAAAAATTCAATTATATTTCACTGAAAACATACATAAATATATTCATTCTTCGGCTCATTCGGTAGTAAATGACGTCTTCTCCCAATTTTATACTCGAAGGAAGAGTATAATTTGGTTTTCAAAAACTTTTCCAATTCCCGAATAATTTTGAACCCGACCTGCTGTTACACTTGCACCCAGGGATTCCAAACTACAAGTCATATATTTTATGCGTACAGAAAGCCATATATTGCTACACCGTATTAAGAAGAGAGCATATGGGGTTCATAACATTTAGCAGTGGATTTGAGCCATATCGTTAACTTTACAAGCCACATTAGTAAATGAGGAGACATGACGTTTTATGAACGGCCATTTCACGGCATCAGAAAATCTCACAATTGGAAACTTTTTTAAAACCGGATTATACCCTTCCTTTGAGTATAAAATTTGAAGCAGACGTTAGTATCTACCAAATGAGTAAAAGAATTATGATGTTTATGCACGTTTTCCATAAAATATAATTGCATTTTTAAGGGCATCGAAAATCAATGAGAAAAATGCACGCTACAAAAGTAATTATTTTTTACATGAAAGTCGCACAAATAAACAACAGGGAGCGGCTGAAAAAATTACGAGACTTCCTATGCCTACTCGCCGTTAACTTTTATAGAGACTGCTAAGGTTTACATCACTTACACTATGAGGCGGATATTTGATAACAAACCCACTGTAAACAAATGAATCGTTCCTTACCCTGCAGTTGACCGAAAAAGTATTTCTAAACCTTCACCTCACTTTCATAAACTTCATAAAAAATTGCAGCTCAAAATGAGAGGAACGAACTTCCTAAAAATCTGAATAACAATTCAAAATAGTCTATAGATATTATTAAATTCTGCAGTTGTGTGCCTCCTTATACATGGGCTAACTGCACTAGGAAAAAGATTTATATTTTGTCGCCTCCCCCATGAATAATCAGCAGAGAATTTACTTATCATATAAAACCTATTTTGGGATAGTTTTAGTAACTGATGAATCAGCAAAATATCGAAATGTTATGGTAACGCCAGCTCAGCACTACAGACATATTGGCTTCTTTCAGGATGCCAAATCAGCGTTACTTCAGCCGAATGGATATACTTTCTTCCTCGCCAATGCAATTATCAAGCGTGAAAATCAGAAAAAGTTTCTCAGTTCACTCACTTGCGTCCCCGAGGTCCAATGATGCATAAGCAATCGAAAAGTAACTGTTTTTCTGAAACATGACTGACATCTGTCTGTTTGGGGTTCAGCATTCGCGGATTTGTTAGACTTCTCACTATTTAGTACATTTCTTCCAATGCATATTAAACAAATTTGACCTAGAGGTTAACTGTTCCGTTAATTGGAAATGTACCAGTATTACTCCTACATCTTGTATTCGTTATAGGGAAACGTAAGGCTTAAATAATGAGTGAAAAATGTGCGTGCTTGAATACGGGGATGACTTGATTAGTCCTCACATTGGCGAGAATAACAATTGTAGGCGTGTTTACGCGTAGCTGTAAGTTATACTTCTTAAAAGGTAATGTTATAACATGCCTTGAAAATAACACTAAAGCGTTTTCGGATACTAGTTTGGGGTATATTTATGTTTAAACATTACAATAGGTAGTTGTGAGCGTTTTTTGGAGAGGTCACCTTGCATTCGCGGGTGATTGTAGGCCCTAAGCCCTGCAAATACCGGCGTCCGACTGAACTTCAGGATGACCAGGGGCCAGTCTGTTGATTATAAGGGTCATCCGAGCCAAAACACGCCGCTGGCAATTCCTGAATAATCACGCCTCATAGAAATGCAAGAAAATTAACAACTTTTATGAAATGACAGATGTTTTACGTCTGCGAGAGTAAACATTTGTCCCCGCCACGAGTCCGTTCGCGAGGGAAGAAGGAGGGTTCACTGTCCCTTTCTCGTTTGTTTCCATCACCGAAACTCGGTATTTGCGTCCAAATCGAGGAATCATAAAAATCTGGAAAGTTAAACTGTTCATTAACTGATATATGGGTTCCTGCGCAGTGAAAAGAAGAGCGCCTTTAAGCCAATAAAACTGCAAGCGAATCAAAAAGTCAGGAAATTTGCAGATACTCACTCAAACGAGATAGATTCACATACACTCATATGAACCCTTTATGTATGTTTCGGGAGAACTAACAAGTTGAGACACTCTTTTGAAGTTTACCAACCAATGTCTCCGAACGCAGCTTTTTCTCGAAATCCCAAGAATCGCCGGAATGGAAATTGGTAAATTAATGGAAAGCTTGGCGGGTTTCCACTAGCCCTTTATGCACTTTCTTCTGATTGTTCCATTTTTGCCCGTTAATCACGATGACGGACAAATATGAGTAAAAACATTAAACCACTAAACAAAAGGCACTTCAGGTTCTGCTATGGGGCCTAGGTAAGCGTATTTCATGCCGATTCGGGTTTGAGTATACTCAAGCTCAGATCTGACCGTGTTTACTTACAAATTCTTTTCTGTTGCTACATGTTTAGGACGCAGCCATAGCTGGCATTTCCTCCTCAGTAAGTCATTCATAAAGAAGCCAGATAGAGATGCAAGATTTATTTTGGAAAAGACGACAGCCTTAACAGAACTCAATCCAGGGTAGCAAATGCTAAAGATCCTGGTGATAATCTGAGAAATATGAGGGGCTCCCCGATCAGTGGAATAGACTGGTTGACGATTCGGTGTTATTGTCAAAAAATCCCTTCAGTTCTTCAGGCGCACATAACACTGTTTTTCAAAATCTGGCTTTTATTATGTTCGTAGGGTGTCGGCCGGAATAAAGTATGGATGTCGAACCCTCTTATCTAAACTTTTTGGGAAAAGTTTTAATATATAGTTCCAACTCATCGAAGGGTGAGAAGAGAATTAGGTTAGCTATCTTTCTAAGTTATTGACTGGGTTCAATTTAGGCGGTGCAAACTTCTAAGGCAAAAAGAAATTCCTCGACTTTCCGCAAGAAGTGGTGTGGAAATTCCGCTTTTAACAAGAAGGAGACAAGTTTTAGGGATACTGAATTGATATCGTTGACAGGGTACTGTTCAAAATTTCGGGAATCTGTGTTTTGTACATGGGACATCTGCGATCCTGTCTAATCCTGCCGGCCCAGTGACGTGACTGACTGCCCCTCCCGCCCCAGGTATAACGATCCGCGGGGTCTGTTCTAGGTTTCGTTTAGCGTGGCATCGGTGCGAAAGAAGCAGTAGCCGTAAATTTTCACAGGACCGGATCTGATCGTTTCTCGAATGCCTAAAATTTGTCTGATCTTTTTTATTTACTTGATTTGTTAGGCTGTTAAAATCAACAGTTTAATTGAGAGCTAAGATTAAAAAATGTCTCTCAGTTCAAAGACGTGATTCTCTATTGATTGACTAAAAGAAAGCATATTTTTATTTATGGTTTCTATAAAATATATTTGAATTTGCAAAACCATCGAAAATCAATGGGAAAAATGCAGACTACTTAAGTAGTCATTTTTTGCCGAGTACGCTTTCTACAGGAGATTGAAAAGAAGTGCATTTAAAAGCCGATATCCTGCCGAGTCCGAAATGTTATAAGAGTATGCCGCATGATAATCATTATTACAACCGCAATCAAATAATCCTTCCTAATAGAAAACGCATTTCAGAATTTCAGCTAACATTTAATGAGATCGGTCACTCACTGTATGACAAGTCTTTTGCAGGCGGGCCTTCCATGGCTCAAACTGTAGAGCACTGGAGGAGGACTCAGGAGGCTGGCAGTTCGATCCCCCCTGGGTACACCGGTTCGCCCACCGTACGAGATTCTAACTGCCTATTGCTTGCCTGTTACGGTGTTGGCGGACTTTTGAAATTAACCCACGTGTTCCCCCTCCCTCGCTTCATCTAGGACAGGTGTTACGTTCTCACACATGCGTTTGTCAGTTTCCCCGAAATATATATATAACGATTTGTTTACTCCTAGTAGCCGATGACGTCATCCGCTCACCGCGAAGTAGAGGAAATAAGGACTCTTGACATTGCCTCAATCCGACTACTCAGCCATATTCCTTTTTCGGTCGTCGGTAGGTAAACGCTTGCCGAAGATTTTGCTTACCTCAGTAGAAGAGTATGCTCTCCCACTGAGTTAACCTTGTATTAATTATGCAAAAACTAACATAGGCGCCTAATGTATTGTCAAGGGTTAATTGCGGGCACAAAAGTAAAGCTCATTACTTTTGCCTGACAATTTGTTACTGCTAGATTCGAGGCATTTATACATGAAAGCGGCGTCCATCTCCGAAAATTCAAATTTTTGACCATTTTTAATTTGCTGCACATTTGTTAGAAGCGTGGATTCTAAGGTATCGTTTTAGTTCCATGCAGGATCTGGAAGAAAGGTTGTTGGACCTGAGGAGAATTATTTCGAACGTTTAAATTTCCCCAGTCGCACACTCCAACATCCAAAATAAGCACTCAGTTCAAATCCCTGAATTCATTCGCCGGAAAATTAGATACTGCGGCCACCAAAGAAAAGAAGGCAGGTCGTCGGAATGCTATCTGTCCTCAGTCCTTGTTGCTAAACGCTTCACACATAGCTCGCATGTCGTGAGGCTTGTGGCACCAGTTGCACTGTTTAAGCGATTGCCGGAGAGATACTGCGTTCTATAAGTCCCTTGCTGTCCGAGTAACTCGTAGGAACAACCGAGTTCTTAACGTTTACAACCGACTGGACCCGAACTAACAGTTCTGTAATTTGAATGACGGAGTTCGATTCAACCCAGAGTAACTGGATCCAAGTTAGATTTTGGGGATTTTTTCACTTGAGTTTGAGATGTCGGCAGTTGAGGACGAAAAATGTTCACCAATTAGTCTTTCTTTACTTTCAGAGAAATGCAACTTTATGCTGAGATTTCCTACCTGATTGCCAATGATAGTAAAAATAAATAAATTTCACTTTGTAGTTTATAAAGGTAGAATCTGTGGCAGTCCGCTCCTGTATTCGTCGGCGCGGCCGCCTACTCGTGCTACTTTCAGTCCTCCTCACACTCCCTGAAGACGATGGTTCGGCACTAGCGTGGCGAGAGCTCGAGACCAATCAGCTCTGCGTTCTTCGTTGATTGGCTGCCAGCAGACAAGGCTCAGGATCACGTACACACGAGAGACCCCATTTACTTTACATAAGTTCTAACAGTTCATTGGCTTTCGCTCTTTGGAACATACCTTGTAAGACAGTAGCAGATTTTCTAAGTTGAACGTTATGTTGCATCTGGGCAGTTTAGGGAATCCTCAAACTCCAAACACAAGTTTTCATTCGTAACGAAGCGGCTCTGCGTTGAACATACAGAATGGCAGATAAGAGAGCAAGTTCACTTAAATTTGCCGACACCTGAGGTCTGGGCATAACAGGGTGGAGTTCCCTGTGAAACCACAGTAGGTGGGCTAACTCATGAACTGTCAACCGAAGTTCCGAAATGCTTTTTCGTTTCGAAAAGATTAATTAAATGGGGGTTGTAAAACTAATTTGCATGAAGCATAATTCTATAACAGCCTAGCTAGCTCAGGATGCCAGCTATCAGACGAACTCCCTTCCGGTTGTATGCAAAAACTATACTCTGCAAAAAATAACCAGTTAAGTAGCATAAATTTTTCGCATCAATTTTCGATGCCCTTAAAAATTCAATTATATCTCATGGAAAACACGCAAAAACATATTCGTTCTTTCACTCATTTGGTAGAAAATTACGTCCCCTTCCAATGTTATACTCGAAGAGAGGAGAATATCCGGTTTTAAAAAGTTTCTAGTTGGGAGATTTTCTGGATACAGTGAAACGGCCGTTTATAAAACGTCATGTCTCTGCATTTACCAGTATAGCTTGTAAAGTTAGCAATATGGCTCAAATCCACTGCTAAATTTAAGGAATCCCATATGGTCTCTTCATAATACCGTAGAGAAATGTATGGTTTTCCGTACACGGAAATTGTATGGATTGTGGTTTGGAAACCCTGAATGCAGTTGTAACGGCAGGTCGGGTTCGAAATTATTCGGGAATTGGAAAAGTTTCTGAAGACCGAATTATGCTCTTTTTTCAAGTATGCAATTGAAAGAAGGCGCAATTTTCTACCAAACGAGCAAAAGAATAAATATTTTCATGCATGTTTTCCATGAAATATAACCAAATTTTAGGGGCATCGAAAATCAGTGCGAAAAATGCATGCTACATAAGTAGTCATTTTTTACAGAGTGTGGTTTTAGCGTACAGCCGGAAAGCATTTCGTCCGAAAGCCGGCATCCTGAGGTAATATTATCAGTTTAACAGCCCTAGTTAATGAATCTTCTCAAAACGAAAACGCATTTTGAAATTTGGGTTGACATTGCATGAGTTAGTCCACCTACTGTACATTGTTGACAGCGTTTTGGAGGAGCGGTCTTGCTGTTTATTTTAATGGTGTCCCCTCTTAGACCGGCGTCAGACCTGTAGGGGGCTCAAAATGTGGGAAATCTTTAGGAAAATTATTTCCATTTTATTATGTCAATCAAGACAAGCATCGGATTTCTCATTTCAAATACCTGCCGTGCGAGAACTAGACATTCGGACGAGAATCATGGAATTACTGTAGACACATGCCTGACATAAGGAATATTTTGCAAAAACGACTGTTTGGAACATACAACATCGCGATGAGACACCATATCTTGCCCCGAGGAATTAAGCCTCATTCAACAGCATCGAGTAGCTGATCTTCCTTAATAAACCTGACAAAGAACTCAGGTGGTGGAAGAAAAATACGTGTATCAACAGCGCGTCAGTCTATGAGCTTTTCTCGGAAATTCCAAGCTGCATGCAACATGATGTTCCTTCGTGAATACCCGAGGACGCCTTCTTGTGTTTATAAAATAGTGCAAGAGATACGGATCTCGTTAAATGCATTAAAGAGGGCAAGTTCCCCAAGACAGTGAATGGTGGGCGACCGGGCCTATTATATCAACGTCTTGTGTATCTTCGTACAGGTCGAAACATTCCCTTTCTTTCAATCATAAAATTGGAATGATGAGTAACTGTCTTATAAAAGTTTTGTAGGGAATATTTTTAGGCGTTTTTTCCAGGACGCATCCTTGGTCCTTTATAGGTACGAAGGAGAAAATGACAAGTGTATGCGACTTAGTCATTTTCTTCGAGTGTAATCTTCAAAAAAGTCTGACACGATCCTCATTTATAAACCAGCCTTTTGACGCATATGAACAGATTCAAAATCACGCCCCCGACATGTAAGTGTGCAAGTAGATTTGCAATCACAGTCAAATTATAGTTTTCCATTTTCTGTCAAGTCTACAGACCTTTCTAGTTGTCTTTCCAAAGTGTCCGTTTCTTTTAACGTACTGCAGTTTTCAAGTCTGATTAATGACATATCCCTGATTGTTCTTCAATTTTTTTCCATTGTGACAGACTTGACTCTCGCCAGTACCCAGACTTACGGTCAAACTGAAAACGTATGCGTCACCACGCTGCTATGATTCACTCTCTGTCTGTTTCAACAGAATAAGTTGGATATAGAGCTCTTCAAGTTCCTCGAGAGCCTCGCCCAGAATGACATTTCCGTCTATGCGCTGAATCAACAACAAATTCTGAATACTACCAGGTTCGGTCAAATAAGACATTAAGGGTGTCCCCTGGTGTAATGAGCAAGACGCTATCTAACTCACCAGAGTGTCTGAGTTAGAGGACTCACCTTGTCTATTCTTTCTAGACAGTGCCTGCTTAGTAGTGTCAAAATTAAATTACTATTATGTGATTAGGGTAGACATAGAGGAGAAATGAATTAACCTTCTAGTTGGAAGCGTTTACAGTGAGGTGTTAAAGGAATAACACTGCTTGCTGACCGGCGTTTCTACGACAGTTAGTGCACGCGTAAGCCACTGAACAGTGTCAGGGATGTAGGCCTCGGTATGACGCTAACCTGGCCAGTCGGTTCAAGTGAATTTTCATGCAATTCACGGTGTTCAACGACGGATTGTTACCTTAAACTAATAATCCAGGCTCTCAAATGGAAAATCGTACGCTCCGTAGATACTTGCTATAAAACGGAGTTAAATCCCCAAGTCCTCCCCCCTCCGTAAAACAGCGCCAAAGTCTTCATATTCATGTTATTACATCCACGCGCGATAGCTGCATAGATTGAGCGATGCTTCTTTCGCTCTGCCAACAAGCGTGGCAGGAGAAGTTCAAGTGCAGAGAATCTGGGGCTTTCTTTATGCTTGGCCATGGGCATACTTTGACCCATCCGAGGCCTTGACTCATACTCATTGCTCGCCTAGCGAGGAGGAGGGAGTGCGGCGCAAGTCTACTATCACTATAAACTAATTCACGCACAAGTCACCGTCCCTGCTCCACCTTGCTGTGGGGCACACGGTGGACATCGTCGGCAACGACGGTCGAACTGTCGAGTTGTTTCCGATCCAAATTAAGACTTTTTGCAAAAATTGTCATAAATAAAATTGTGCGGGCGTGAATATTCTTCACCGACCCTATCCTAACAGCTCAACAAACCAGCCTACTGCTTACACAGACGTCCCCATTGTCCCTCCTCTCCCAACCCCCAAGGTATCCACGACGACGACCACCCAATCATCGGTGACCACACTCCTGATGCTCCGCCTCAGGCGAACATCGTCACTTCCAGCCTTCTTGCAGCAACCTCTGCGACGCTGTCTATTACAACCTCTCTCAGTCTCGTCGAGCAAGGGCCGCCACTTTCGAGGGTTTGCAACTGGTAGAAGCGGTGCGAGGAAGGATATTCCCCCTTCATCTTTCAACTTTTTTGCCGACAGTTTCATTACTTTACTGCAATGTACAGGATGTGAGATGCTTCAAAATGGCATCTTCTTCTACTGCAGAATTTTTAGTTGACGACTGAAGCACAGAAATGCAGGGTACAATTCACACACGATTATTATTTTTGACTTCATTTCGCCTTTTAAAAGTTACAAACACTTCCAGAAACACTCAGTTGAACGACGTTGAACCTACAGAAGCCGTTTCACAAGACAGCACCGCTCAATTTTGGGACAGATATACCTCACTTACTGCCAAACAAGTCAGGGAACGAAAAACAATTTAAACTTCTTCCAATACTCCAGCTCCCTTCGTGCCTAATAAAAAGCCTTTTCAATCAACAACTGTACAGCGGCAACTCGTACTGCTATAGTCTGAGCTCATGAAACTCCTCGTGAAGAATGCAGGGAACCCACTGACGGATCAAGACCGCTCATGGTTTTGCCGTCCAACCATACAGCGTCAGCGAAACATATACTATTTAGGCCAATCGCTAGTACCTGCACAGGCAGCGTGTGAAAACGACCTCATTGTACACTTTTATATGACCTCTTGCCCAGTGATGTATGCTCAGTCGCCAACGGCAGACAACGATAACCCTTTACTTCAGTCAATGGGCAGAGAATTGATTGAAACCTGGACCTCGGATGAGAACTCGGTCAATCGATTTATCGATCTGGCGCCGGCGTACAGAGCCCTGTGTAGTCACCTCCAGCCTTCCGCCATCGGCCGATGATTGGCCAACATGCATTATAACTTATGCATACACCTGGAACTCGAAATTTCGCCTTCAGTAATGAGAGGAGCCCCAAGTAACTATTCGAATGGTCGAACTACGTAAACAGAAGTGTTGATAGGCACAGTCTGATTTTGGTTGCTGGGGGTAAATCGACACTTTTTGAGGACAGTTGCATCGGCCAGTAAGGGGTTGTGTTGTGTGATTGCCCCTGGGTCCCCTCTTCAGACTCAAGGCCATTTGTCTGCGTTTCACTGACAAGCCGCCGGCCCACATCGAAGCGCGATCCCCACAGACGGGCATCTATGAACTGCTGCACGGGTCTGTAGAGTCAGTGGAACGCAGGGTAATCGGTGAGATGCGCCCCACACGAGTGACAGAATCTACTGGAATGTAGTTGGTCTCTCGCTAAATGTCAGAATTTCGGGCTGAGATCTCCATCTTTTTGGCGCCTCGGCCACTTTCTGTCATGCAGTTTCTTGAACATGACGGTGGAAGGTGGGGGGGGGGGGTTGGGGGGCTGAGTCACCTTTGTCGGGAATGAAAGTCAATGGGAGCCATGAATCATCCGGGGGAACTGTCCGCACCGCTGGCGTCCCGCCTTTGGGCATTCTGCAAAAAACAATAAGACTCTCAGGCCCGGACAACCACTCCTGAGACACGACTCTGCCTCTCACCTTCGAAATTGCGAACGGTAACCACGCCGCTAGGAATGAAGACTGGAAGATGCGCTGGCACCAACCCGAGAAAGACAAATCATTTGACAGTGTCAATGGTCGGGAGTTTGATGACAACGGCTGTATGCTTGGGTTTTAGCCGGTTACGCAGTTGGGACGTTTGCTAAAGGTATAATGAACGATTCGCTAATGATAGTCAATTTGTAGAGTTAAAGATGCACCTGTAAAAAAATCCATCCGCTTTCTTAATCTACTTATTCTTCTTCAAAAGAGTCGTCATATTCCTCTTCCTCAGAGGAGCGACCATATTTGTGTGTTAAACCCCAGTATTCGCTTCATTACTAGTTTTCATTGCAAAAACCAAAGAGAACTGGAACTCGGTTAAGAAACTGGACCCAGAAAGTCCGATAACAGAGTAAAAAGTGGAAATTTGAACAAAAGTCCGAAGAATACAGGATCCTCGCAACTGAAAAGGATACATTCCACTTTTACTGTCGACCAAAATTATTTACCAACGTGAACATGCCCTCTGAGTAAGTAAGAAAGTTTTCTAAAAAGGTTCTGAGAAGAAGTTCGTGGATTTGGGCTACGACTGTAACATACTTAAGTTCTGCGAAGATGCTTGCGTAAATGTTGGAGAAGTAAAAGCAAACCAACGTATGTTTTGGACTATTCATCGTCAGACCAGTACAGTAGTATACGGCTTGGTAGAACGGCGAAATTTAGAAAACGACAAATAAAAAGTGGTTATCGGGGAGGGGAAGTGTGACGGTGTTCTGACATGTCTGAACAAGAGGGGTAGGAATAAAGGTCCAGTTCCATCAGTGGCAGGGGGAGTGAAAGCGTTACAGTGGGCTATGTCTGTTTTTGCTTCTGTAATGCGACGTGGTAGGATGCGGATACGCACATGTGGCCCTCAACATGGACCAGAGTAGCAGGAGGATCTGAAATAAAATCTGCGGGAACAAGCTTGGGTTGACTTACCGCTTGGTTGTCGCCACTGCTGTCAAATGTACGGTAGATGTGCTTACTCTAGAAATGTTAACCGAAATTTTTAGATGCGTTGTCGGCTTGAAAAGATTACTTAGGTGGGACCACAACATTGATTGTCGAGTGACATAATTCCAAGATGATTCAGTTACTACAGTAGGCCAGCTTTTACGTGAACCTCTTTCCGGCCGCCTAAGATATCTACATTCTATCAAAAAGTGACTACTTAAGTAGAATGGAGTTTTCTCATTGGTTTTCGATGCCCTCATAAATTCAAATATGTTTCATGGAAAAATGAATAAAATATGCATTCTTTTACTCATTTGGTAAACATTACGCTTTTGTGAATTTGGAAGTTGACAAAGGGTATGATTTCGTCTTCAAACTTTCCCAATCCTCGAATAATTTTAAACTCGAACTGCCGTTACACCGGCATTCGGGGTTTCCAAACTAAGAGCTGCATACTTTCCGTGCACGAAAAACCATGCATTTATCTACGGTTTTAAGGGGAGGTCATATGGGGTTCACAAAATGTAGTAGTGGATTTGAACAATATTGTAAACTTTACAAGCAACATTAGTAGATGGAGATACACGATGTTTTATGATCGGACATTTCACGGGTTTAAAAAATCCCATAATTAGAAACGGTAACAATCGGGAGATGGCACCCAAAAAAATCCGTTACCTAAAACTAATACCTTTAACAGTGGACTCAAACGCCTTCAGGCTATATCAGCGGTTGCAGGCCTACTTTCGCGCACTACTTGGACTTTCCGCGACAGCCTAACATGGGCTGGCCGAACGAACATCGCAGGAGGTTGCATTGACGATGGTCGCTGTTACCCAACCTTCCCCATCGTTACACACGTACACCTGAATATACGGCATAAATTCGCATTATGGTGGTTTATTACAAAACAAAATCACTTTTAAATAGGATAAGTCTGCACAACATGGAACAGGAACAGTTCCTAGGCATCTGTCAAAAAGATGGCATTGAGGCCAAACCAAAAATGATACTGTACTTCGTCTATGTGAGCCCACACAGCTTGACCACATAGAGGGTCTCCCTCGTGGAGTTTCCTTTTCAGTCTACTCCAGTATGCCTCAATGGCATTGGTGTGCCGTCCGGTGGTAGGGTCCTTGGAGTTCTTTGAGTGGTTATTAGAGAAATATAGATAACCCTCTGTAGGAAGACGATTATACGCCTTCCACTCGTCCGTTACCACTATACTGTCTTTGGCGACCTATTTTGTAATAACGGAACGGAGAGCGGGCCAACTTCGATCATTCAACTGTTCAAATAAGGCTTTCCGTCGGCTAGTATCGTACATTGCGACCAGCCACCACCCATAAAACCCCTATTACCACCTGCCCCGTAAGACAGGCGGCTTTGGTTAGGCGGATTTTTTTGGGTGCCATCTCCCGATTGTTACCTTAGAAACTTCTTTTAGACCGAATTATACCCTTTCTTCAAGCATAAAACTTAAAGAAAACGCATCTTTCTACCAAATGAGCAAAAGAACGAATATTTTTATGTATGTTTTCTACGAAATATATTTGAATATATAAGGGTTATAAAAGCCAATGAAAAAATTCATAAAACCTAAGCGGTCATTTTTTACAAAGTGTAATTTCGGCAGCCGGCCAGAAACAAGTTCGTTTGGAAGCCGTTATCATGAAGTTTTTGAATTATTTTGGGATTATGCTGCATGATGACTAACATTACAGCCCTACATAAGTGATCACTACGTTTTCTCTCGCTCTTGGCGTCGTCGGCGAGGAGAAACAGCAAAACGGACTTTGGTCAATCTCTTTGATCCTGCCCAATGGAAAAAAACCCTGTTACGGCGTGGGCATCTGCATTCAATGACGATCTACATTTGTTGTCGACATCTATTTGTTTCATATTGCATTCCCCGTCAGATTACAGTCACAAAATGCACTGAATATGCGTCTGCGTATGAGAATACTAGTAGTCTGACATTTTGGTTCCTCAGAAATTTTGCACACTCTTAGTTTTGACGATGCTTCACGAACTGTTATGGAGTAAACACATTAATAAAGTAAAAAATGAGGGAGCAGACGACTGACACGCATCGTTGTCCAGTTTACTTCCAGCACTGGCCTAAAGGTGTGTAGACAAACAACGCATTTTCCAAGTACATTTTTTCGAATGATCCTCATCGAACTGTTCTTAGTCTCCATGGGGATTACTTTCCCAGAAGAGTTGACTATGCCTGTTCCCCATCACCCTGCTTCGCCTATGGGCAAATGTGACGCCTGTTTAGCAGACCTTGAGACTGGACGCCAGGAGTCCTAGGGATCAAAAGAAAGTGCCCAGGAATCAATCGGTCACCGATTACTTTTAAAGCAAAACGTCTGACAAAAGCAGAAAGAGTTGGTGACACGACTGGGGTTTCCTCCTGTTCGACGCGATCCGTAACTGACATCTGCTATACTACAAGCAGACAAGATGACTGCACTGCTGTGAGGGTAGCAAACGGTACCGCAGCTGACAACTCAAGAGGCCTAGGGGAGCTGATTTAAAGAGACTTAACTCCTGGTCTGGCCCGCACACCGAAGAACTCCCTGCGACCTGAGGACGTGCATCAGAGACTAGGACGGATGGATTACAGGTCACAAAACTCGGAAGACTACCAGACACACATAAGTGCGTCCTCTGGAGTCGGGATACAGGTCGCGATCCAACGAAGCCTGTCGGTGAATTCATAAATGACAGTGGCGTTCAGTTCTGTGCACAAATAGTCATTGAACGACTTACTTTCGTCAAGAGTCCTCCACGTTATCTCTTTCATTCCTTCCCCCTGCCATCCATTTGTGCCCTTAAGTTTCGTCCTGATGGCTTGTCAAACCAGATTGTAGTACTTCTTCGCCTGCGAACGCACAAACATCTCGCTGCAACCACTCTGCCCATTCAGTAATTCGCATGTCCTCTCGCCTACCAGGGTGACAGAGAGGGCGAATGGCCAGTGGACGTGAGGAACATGAATCACCGGTGATTGAAAATGCGCAGTTTAATAATTTGGGATAGGTTTGCAGAAAATAAAATCTCTGCATTGTGAAACCTTCCCTGATAGGTTTCTTCAGCTGTCACCAGTATTGGCCACCTTGCTCAAAATACAAGTCGCTTGTCTTGTAAACTACAGCCCTTAATATCTCCACGCACTGCGTTTTATGCTATGGTCAGCTGTCAAAATAAAAAGCACCATATGGTGTCTGTCTGCTAAACAATATCGGAGTAGAATGAAGGTCTTACTACATATGTTCACCCTATCCACCTACGTCCTAATCAGTTTACTCCACAAGTTGCTCAGAGAACAGATGGGAAAATGGAGAATCAGAGGAGGAGTACGCATTGGAAAGCGGGCCAGTTGTCTGCTGGGTGCTTTAAATTACCCAAGAGGTTTCGAAAGCCCTCTGAGAAACCGTTTTCGGCTGCTAAGAAGCTGTGGCTTCCCTCTCGTTACGGCATTACTTCGGCAGCACACAGTGTAGGAAGAAATGTGAAATATTTTGTTTGCAGCATTGAGGGCCCTTCTGCAGGATCCTAATAGTGATTGTCTTGTATTTCTTTAGAGTGGACAAAAAAATCCTCAACACAATATCTGCGAGTATGGACTGAATATAGTGCTGTCAGGCTTCGGTCATAGTATTAGCTCGTGGTGCCTAAGATGTGAATATAAGAGTAAAGGGGAGTCTGAGACGCTCTTTCCAAAAGCAAAGAGGAGCCGGTCGGTGTAGTGGCCCTTTGAATGGTCTGGACTTTCGGACCAGAGTCCGCCGCTAAGGAAACTAATGGGGAAGCTAATGAAAGAGGATCGGTTCTTGTAGCCCCTCGTCTGGTTTCAGCCGTGCGCGAGCTTTTCAATGAGAGTGGATTCGAATTGTGGCAATAATGAATGTGTAGTGCGTGGTAGGTGGGGAAAATGGAGTTTACTTTTATATGAGTCGGGGACAGCAGTTCATCCATCTGAAGCAGACGATCGACCTGAACAGAGTATTCTAAGATGGAGAGAGAGAGAGAGCAGATGAATCTGGAAATTCATAACAAGAGATGGTAATGTGTTCAGCGAGGCTGTTCGCCTTAAGTGCAACAGAAGAACTTGACAAAAGTCTTCATTTAAACAGCTGAGACGGGCTAGGTGAAACGAGGAGTTCACTTTGACAGAAAACGTCTCCGAAAAAAAAACAGGGTCGGACCCTCTGTCGTCTGAACTTGCGCCAGCTGTTTTGCCTCTGGTGCACTGCCGCCGCGCCTGGCAACTATGTGGATGAGTCACCGGTTCCTTCCTCCGAAAATGAATTCCGAGCCTGCGTTTCGTTTGAATACCTGTAACAAGGGGGTAGCATGGCAAACCTCGGGTGTGGTAGACTGGTTAAATGACTTTACTGGGGCAGTTTATACAAAAATGCCGGCAGATATGGCTACGGTAGTTGAAAGATGGAGCGCTTGGCGCGGAGAAGAGAGATCGGCAGTTTAACTCTGTCCCAGAGAGAGTTTGATTGCATGGCGTAAACACGCTTCGACGCATAATCGGGCTTAAGGAATGTTGTGATTGCGTAAGTTCTGTGATGATTCCCATTTAAACGTTGAGAAAGGTCGAATCGGCGAACGCATGTTTTCGATTATTTTCCGTCAGGCCGGTACATTAATATAAGTCTATTTAGAGCCGCAAAATTAGAGAAGTAAAACAACTCGTGAACTTGGGGTAAATGTGTTCAGACTTGTGGCGCAGCGGGACATTTAAAGTCTAGTCTCTGTCAGTGGTGCAGGAAGGGGGAGAGGGGAGGGGAGGTGGGATAGTCTGACTGAGTTGTGCCCTTGTTTCGTCGCTGTAGCGCGACGTGCCATGGTGCGGGTCGGAATTTTCATGACTCATCTTTTACCAGGGTAGTAGGAGGGCTTTCATGAAGGCTTTCTGCGAGAACAAGCCTGGATTCATCAATCGTATGGCCACTGTCTCCGCTGTCGCAAGTAGCTGTTAACGTAGGGACTTGTAGCGTCTTGCCGGCACTTTATATCCGACACGGAATGCTTTGTTGACGTCTACCCGGTGCCCACTGTCAACCACATGAGCCACATTTGCGCTAGAAATAGACTTTTCCTCGCCTTGTTATAGTCAGGCAGGATGGTACTCTTACATCCGCTTGGATAGGCGCCTTGTTGTTCGACCAATATAGCCTGTTCCACAGGAGCACGTGAACGCGTAGATGCACAATGAGGAGGTCTAAAACGGCAGCTTATCCTTGTCACCAAGGCGGAGAAGCGGGGTGCTAGGGAAAATTAGTCTTATTCTAGCGGCAGGGTACGTGCGTGCAATAGCGGAGTTTAAACGACTGAACTGTAACTTCCTGAAAAGTGCCCTTTTAATGCAATAAATGAAGCATGCAGCGCAAATAGGCTTTTTGATTCATATATTTAAGGGCACCACTCCGTATCTCCTAGTAGACCCCTATCACCTGCATTATCGCATTTACAGGTGTACTTGTGCCGTAGTTCAGGGGGGAGGGTGTACACGTTCTTCAACGCTCCCCCCACGATTTCCCCCTACTGCGTCGACTGGGTCAGCTCAAAACCTAATTCAGTAAAGTTCTTGAGTTTCCGGACTTTGGTCCCTGACGCTTGAGAAGAGGGCGGATCGAGTCTTCCAGATCCACTGTCCCAGATCTTCTTACATGAAGAGGCAAAAGAGTGATTTCCTTGGGACCGGCTATAGCAGGCATGACCACGGCCCTAGTAATTGCTAGCAGGTACGGTGAATAAAAGTGCTTGAATCATGCATACGAGGTAGTTAATCAGGCAGCTTTCCTCGATTGGATGCAGCGAACGAAGTCGCTAATCATTATGACTCTGTGTCAGAGCTTTGGAGGCGCAGCGGGCAGTTGGATTTAACCGCAAGATCCGAAATGCAAACCCTGAGCACTAACTGCTGCACTATGCCGAGGTCAGACTGAAGGCAGGCGGAAGGGTTTGTTACTGTCATCTTCTTCCTACACTTAGATCCCAACATACAAAGCGGAGCGGTGAAAAATGATCAGATAGTTGCCCTCTTGAATCTCAAGACCCGGTTCATGGGCTTTTTTTAGTTTGGAACTCATTCACTGTAGGCCCACTGGGGCCGGAATTCGGTCCTTGGCTCGTCGTCTAGGCTCATTTGACGTTAGGTTTTATATCTTGTCACGCGACTAATGAATATTCGCCTTTAAATCTTCTTATGTTAAGCGCTTGGCAAAGGAATAGAGTAATGCCCATTAACACATTAAGGAAATTCAAGTCGGCGAACGTACGTTTTCGATTGCTCTTCGTCAGGCCGGTACATTAATATAGGTCTGGTTAGAACAGCGAAATTCGAGTAGTAAAACAACTTATTTTCAGACTTGTGGGGCAGCGGGACAATTTTAGCCTAGTTTCTGTCAGTGGTACGGGAAGTGAGAGGGGGATGAAGTGGTAGGGTAGTCTGACTGAGTCGTGCTTATGTTTCGCTGCTGTGGCGCGACGTGCCATGGTGCGGATCCGAACCTTAATGACTCAGCTTTGACGATGGTAATAGAAGGGCTTTAATGAAGACCTTCTGCGAGAACAAGGCTGGATTCGTCAGTCGTATGGTCATTGCCTCCGCTGTTGCAAGTATCTGTTGACTTAGGGACTTGGAGCGTCTTGCCGGCACTTTATATATGACACGGAATGCTTGGTTGATATCTACCCGGTGCCGAGCCCTATCACCACACTTCTCATCCAAACAGTTCATACAGCACATACGAACCCACCTCACAACATCCTTCACACGGACAGCAAGGGTTGCTCACATCATTGGGAAGCACGCTTTTTGACGCAACCTGGTACCTAACCCAGGTAGTGTGTAGCACACACGGACCGCCTGCTGCATCGCTGTCGACCATTGCGCCGAATCCCCGCCGCAGATGACTGAGAGACTCGGTCAGGTAATCGGTGCGCTAAAGAGGGAAGAAAACGGCTTATCCACGGCTAACTAACGGGACAGCTCAGAACTCTCAGAAGGCGAGCCAGCCTGCAACGTTTCCATCTTAAGGTGGCCTCTATGCCATTCGCACTCAGATGTGGTCAGAGTCTTCCCCTTGGTTCCGTGAAAAACCATCCATGATGCATAGAACAGGTCGTGCGTGGCAAACGTAGACGGCCTTTTTAGCTTTGTCGGTCACTCTGCCAGATCCCGCCTCTGGTCCTCTTGATTCGGTTTTGTCACCGATCCCGCGAGCGTGGGGGAGGAGAGGATGCGGCAGACGCTGCGGAAGACCGGCCCGTTGTCCTGTCGGTTGTGATCGGGAATATCAATTATGACAGTGGATGCTCGCTGATCAGGTTATGGAACATGGTCGTTCCGTTGTGCCTTGGGGCTCATATTAGAACCCTCGATCACAACCGACAGGACAACGGGCCCGTGGCTCAATGGTGGAGCGTCAAACTCCATGACCAAAGATCCCGGGTTCGAATCTCAAGTGATCCACACTTGGGGTTGGGTATGACTGGCTGATGACGGCTAATAAGCCAGAAATGGCCATTCCGGTCTCCCTTGTCTTTGTCGGCTCCATCTCATCTATGTAGATATATATTTGCAGGCAAAAACGTTTTTGGGGAAAAAATAGAAACATGTATTAGGTAAATTTTCAACACCGGTTCCCCAGGTCGTCATCAGACTCGAGGAAATGTGCAAAAAACAATTAGCATTTCAAATGTGTCGAAAATCAGTATTCATTTGGTGTTTGCGTCGCCGTGTGCGCCATCCCGTATTGATTGGCTTTCGTTTTTTTCACTTTTCCCTGAGATTTCTGCCATGACGCCTAACTTAATGTGCCGATTGAGGCATGATTCGTCGGAGAGCATGGCTTTAAGGAACTCTCGGCCTTTTTTAGGGGGGCATCCTTCGACGATGCGAGTTTTGTCCCATGCGAAGATGTGACCGGTATCAAGGGTGGGTATGGTCATTTGAGACAGGTGTTATCGCCTCTTAATCGCCAGTTGCTGCTCACGGATACGTGTAGAGATGGACTTTCCTGTCTGGTCACAATATACAGCATCACAGGCATCGTATGGGATCTTATAGACGAATTCTTTTTTATCAAGCTAGCCAACCCTATCCTTAGGGTATACAAGCTGGGTGCGTAAAGTAGTCGTCGGCTTGTGCGTCACCTTTATTTGGTGTTTCCTCAAGTTTTCGACAAATTCAGGCACATTCCTGATGCAAGGAAGAATTCGAAAAGAAACATATGCGGAAGCAATTGTACACCCTGAGAGCAACAGCCCAATCTCTCACAAGCGGAGCACTGTCAAAAGTCTGCTACATCGAGCAAAAACATATTGCTCTGATGATGAAAGCTATCTATTCAAGCTAAACTACCAGGTTAAATTATTTTTCCAGAACGGCTACCCTAGGGATTTCGGACGCCGATTAATGAGACGGCAAGAGATAAAAACAAAGGAACTAGATAGTTTCAATCAAGCGCTTAAAACAAATACTCGGCAAATCCTTCCTCACATCAGGAATGAACAGTAGTCATAACTTGGGGCAAAGGTGTTCCGACTTGTGGGACAGCAGGACAGTTATAGTCTGGTTTCTGTCAGTGGCACGGGAAGGGGGAGATGGGTAGGGGGGGGGTGGGATAGTCTGACTGAGTTGTGCCCATGTTTCGTCGCTGTAGCGCGACGTGCCATGGTGCGGGTCGGAATTTTCATGACTCAGCTTTTACCAGGGTAGTAGGAGGGCTTTAATAAAGACCTTCTGCGATAACAAGGCTGGAGTCGTCAGTCCTATGGCTACTGCCTCCGCTGTCGCAAGTATCTGTTGACGCAGGTACTTCGCTGCTCTACCTAGACCTATATTAATGTACTGATCTGCTGAAGAATAATTGAAACCGTACGTTCGCCGACTTGGACATCCTCAACGTTGTGATTATTGACCTCTTTCGATGCTCTGCCTCACCGAGTTAACCACCAGGGACACGATACTGCGCTTGCTTGATGGGGGCATATAGGCAGGCAACATCTTAGTTAATGAGTACTCTAATCTCGTTTTGGGGCGTTTGATAGCAAACTTAATCAGCCTGTTGTTTATAGGTGTCGCGAATCCGGGGCAATGCTGAAAGCTTGCATACTACAGAAATGGGTCTGATGCAAGACGCCGAGCTCACTACATTTAAGAACTGAGAAACCGGCAAGTTTGGGCACAAGTCGAAACAGTTAAGCTTTGAGGATCTGCTGGTTTTCGGAAAAAGCGGCGGTGACGATATAAGAAAGAGTTTTCTAATGAAAATTTCCAGGTGGTACATAATATCACGCAAGTAGCTCTAAGCGCAGCGAAAATGCATCAGTGCAACGGGCATTTCTGAACTGAGTTTTTGACGTTGGAAGGACAACGGAATGTTTGCGCTCAATATTGGGAAGAATTAGGTTCAAACCTTGGTCATCTAGTTTTATGAAACTTATTTTAGGCGAACGATGCCTAAATGAACTAGGTGGAGTCCACGAATACTGGGCTTTTTTCCTCCATTTCGACATATAAATCAGTAAAGATGAGGGCTATTGAGCAAGAGACGAGGGTTCACAATTTTAATGCCAAGCCTCATTAACAAGAACTACAATATCACGGACAAAGTGACGGATGAAAGCTCTCCTGCCAAGTTTGTTGCAACAGAGCAAGAACGGATAAGACAGTTCAATAGCCGCGAACGACGACATCTACTGTGTGTCCATGGGATGAACGCAGGACAGCGAATTGTGCATGGACTGGTCTATGATGAGGCAGACTTGAGCAAGATCGACCGCACTCTCTTCTCCTAGTTTCCGAGGCAAGATTGCCGGAGGCAGGCTCAGGCACTGTGGCTACCAAAGTTAGCCATCCCGTCTACGCGTGCCACACCCGACCTCGTCCCCACATCACGTACGAGGTCTAGGTAGAGCAGCAAAATCTGAGAAGTAAAACAACTTGTGAACAGAAGTCATAACTTGGGGTAAATGTGTTCAGACTTGTGGGCCAGCGGGACAATTATAGTCTAGATTCTGTCAGTGGTGCTGGAGGGGGGAGAGGGGCAGGGGAAAAGGTCTGACTGAGTTGTGCTTATGTTTCGACGCTGTGGCGCGACGTGCCATGGTGCGGGTCGGAATTTTCATGACTCAGCTTTTACCAGGGTAGTAGGGGGGGGGGGGGTTTAATGAAGACCTTCTGCGAGAACAAGGCTGGATTCGTCAGTCGTACGGCCACTGCCTCCGCTGTCGAAGTATCTGCTGACGTAGGAGCTTGGAGCGTCTTGCCGGCACTTTAAATATGACATGTAATTCTTGGGCGACGTCTTCCGGGTGCCGCTGTCAACCACGTGAGCCACATTTGCGCTAGAAATGGACTTTTCCTCGCCTTGATATAGCCAGGCAGGATGGTGCTCTTGCGTCCGCTTGGATAGGCGCCTTGATGTTCGACCAATATAACCAGCTCCACAGGAGCAAGTGAACGCGTAGATGCAAATAAAAGAGGTCTGAGACAGCAGCTTATCCTTGCCTCCAAGGCGGAGAAGTGTGGTGCTAGGGAAAATTAGTCTTATTCTATCGGCAGGGTACGTGCTTGCAATAGCAGAGTTTAGACGACGTTGTAGAAGGTCACAGGCAGGGTCTCCTCGAAATGGCAAAGTGAGAAATAGTTCTCTCTTATCCACCGTCGGTATATGCGATCTGCTGCCATATATCTGCTGACAAATTTATCGGGAAACCATTTTCTCTCAGAGTATTTCGTATGAAGGCGAGTTCGTTCTCCAGTGTATCCGGAATACAAATTCGTCTAGCTCTGTTGGTTAGGCAACGGACTTAGAGTAATTTAACAAAGACGTGACTTTCGGACTTTCGATTTCCACGACCAGTCGGCATTCAACCAATTCCGTCGCGTAGAGCCGACGTACGAGGCTTTCGCGAGGACAGACCGGATCTTGCGTAAGTAAGAATGCCATGGACACCAAATTAATGAGGAACAATTGCAGCCTGGCTCTCGGTCCTTAGACGGACCGAGTTCTCCCCTCAGCTGACGACCCTCTAAGTCATGACGCTTAGCGCGTCGTGCTAGATTCAAGCGTGTCAGATTTGCTATTAGTGACAAATGCACTAATTTGTCAAGAGGATGGATTTCCTAATGTTGGGCCCACTCTCTCCTCCCTCGACTGTGGATGACGCGACGTTATGGTCTACGTCTAAGGCATACCACCAGCCCTTCCCTGTGTGGTAGTAGTTACGGCCTAGTGCGGACTCTGCCTAGTCTGATTAACGCGTGCCGTCTGCCAATCAGACGGATTCACAAGTGATTGTCAGTGGGTGCTCTAGACGACTCCCTGGAGGCGGACTGATTCGGCTGAAGAAAGCAGGCCCTGCACATCAGTAAATAGGGACGGCAGTTTACTGACAGACTTGATATTGTTTGAATAAGCTGAGATTCCAGCGAAGGCGGCTGGGATAGAAGAGAGGTTGGTGTCTTCGGGCCGGAACAGGAGGATAACCCTAGATGACAGCTTCATAGGTGGCGCCCTGACGAAGAAGCGCGTGAGTCAGTCATTGGAAATAGATTTAGGACACCGAAAAGACGCGAAAGACATCCGGGGTACATTAAACGTGACATGGGGTGCGATTATGTCCTTATTTCTATATCATAAACAAAGTAGGGACGCCTTTTTCTAGACTACAAGTCACTTTTAAAAGAAAATCGGAAGATTAGATTTACTTTTGTGTACAGCTTGACCGACTTTGGTATGAAATATGTCAAACGTTCAAATTCGACTACGATAGAATTCTGACCACCTGAAGATCCGTGAGCGAAAAATTAAAACAGCGACCAATCATTATAAAAAGAAGATTACAGTTCATTCCAGTTTAAGAAAACATGGTATAACAAATAATTATTTAGTAAAATTTTTTCGACAAATTAACTTGAGGGCCCACATTGCCGTCTCATCAGATGGGTAACCAAATGTAGCTACGTTGGGAGGAAGTTCACTTATCTAGAATGCTGCAAAGTAATTAGCCTTGCTCCACTTCAACGTCAAACGATGTCGTTTTAAACTGTTTTTTTGTTTTTAACGGTGCGCCGAATTTGAAAAAAACAGTGTATTCAAACAAAAGTTTGATAATCCGAAAATGCAAGCGTTTTAACAGGTTCCGCTGTCAAAGGCTCAAGCTTTCGAAATTTTCGAGCTGCGTTATCACACTCTCACTAGATTTATGCCGTTCGTGCGGGCACCAGCCGGAATTCATCTTGATGCTTTTTAATTATGAATTAGGGTGCTCACGGCCCTTGCCAGCAAATTCAGTCTATTTTGATTTTTACAAGGCACGTTGGAAAAAAGGGATCTTTTCTTCAAGTGGGTTCGAAAGCTTGCAGCTTTTCATTTATTTTGGTAGAGGACTTGTCCAGCTGTATCTTAGGATTTAGTCGTAAAGCAGATTTTAAGAAAGCCTACCGGTAAAGCAAACTGAATTTTCCCAGAGGTTGAAGACTGAAACCCTTACTGCTCTCTGATGTTCGAACAATCGTCGGATGAGTACTTTTTGGATATTTTTGGTTTTCACTCTTTCCGGCTTCAAGGGTTTTCAATTGGGAAGAGTTAAGGCACACTTTCTATACGGTAGAAATTGTAAGCAGCGTTTTAGTATGTGCGTAAGGTTGACCTTGTTACGTTGGCTGATAAAATCTAGTGAACAAGCGTTAGAATGGTCGCATCTTCGGCTTTGAAGCAGGAAAGATAAGTGTATGATATCAAAACCTTTTGGCCTTGTTTTACAGACTGTCTTCGAAAGAGGTCGAGAGAATAAAATCGATTACTACGGAAAAGAAATTTAGGTAAAAAATCTAAATAAAAGGAGAAGGGCTTGCATCCCAAAGAAGATTTTTAAAATTAAATGACTTGTCAGAGCGATTAATAAAAACGCCTCAGTGTATTGGATTAATTAAGAAGCATGATCGTCCTGAAGTTATTTTAAAAACCAGTTCAACCATAGAACCACTTTCATGAATGTGCTGGATAAATAAAATTAGGGTTAACAAAGACGTAGGTAGTTCGCTTTCATGACCAAGATACAAAATTGGCATCCAAGAATGCTAGAAAAATTTGATTTACCTAGGAATGAATCAGAAGCACGAATTTCGATAATGCGCTATTTAACGAGGTAAAGCTGGAGGACCACACCTTCCGGCTGTCTTATGAATCAGGCATGCATCCTACTGAGAGATACCGTGCCGAAAGTAAGTTTTTCTAGCCTGTCAGCTGTCATGTAAAAGGACTATGGACGTTTTCACGCATGTAGAACTGTGCGCCTTAATATGTCCGGAATACGTAAGCACAGTTATCAAGCGAGTGTTTTTGCTTCCGTATTGCCATTTGAGGCTCGATAGCTGAATTAAGTGAAAGTGCTCTTTAATGCTCAAATCTAACAGACATTTATTTTAAAGAACTCCTAATCTAGAGGAAGTATCATATGGAAAAAAGGATAATGATAGGATAATAAAGGATTTAAAATCTAATGACCTTTGACTGAGTACGTCTGGACTCACGGGCGTCCAGGGTCAAATATTCAAAGTGACGCGCACATACGCTCACATTAAACCTTTTGGCAGTATTAAATAAATCATTCAGTAAACTTCCGAAAATGTATAGCCTGTCTGATAAAGAACTCTTTTTGGCAGTATCAGAAAAACTATAGCGATTTGGTTCCAGGAGCAGGTGCTGCTCAATAGGAAGGCAGTTATCCGACTCAAAAACTGTCGCATGTTTTTAACATTTACAAACAGGGCACTTAAAACATCCCCTTTTAGAATCATCAGATTAGAAAAAATTGCCTTTTTATGCGGCTGTGTTGCCCTCATAATGTTGCAATTTCTGTATCACGTAAAATTACTTCACCCGTTACTATAGTTGTTGTAAGTAGTGGTCTCGAATCGACGTCAACGTACACCTCGAACTTGTTTAGACACTCAATTCACAAAGGTTTCTGAGGGTAGAGCACAAGTTTTTTTCAAAACTAAAATAACGAAAATTATCTTAATAATGATAGATGGACAAAAGGCTAAGTTCTGTTTCTCCATCCAAAATCCATCACAATAGTACACTCCCTCTCGAATTATACCAACGGCATCTAAGGATACTTAAGCACCAAGTGATCTTTCTTCCAGCGGGTTCTTCTTGACTATGTCTGGGCTGATATCTGCTAGCGACACACTGTGGAAAAAAGAAGACCACAGTATGCGAGGTTCGGGTTCATTCAAGATATTGCTTGAAAACGTGTAGCCTTTTGCTTTTCAACTCTCTATTGAGTACTTTGAGCATGTCGAGCGTGTTTTCTTAAAGGATATAATTGGAAAGGGACATTCTTGCCATTTGTTATCTTTTGAAGGCAACAATAGTAGATCCTTCATTTCTCAAACATCCACTTTGTAATTATCAAATCATCCGTGGACGCAATGACGAACGCCAATGACACCACCCTCCTTCACTTGCGTAATTATCCACCATACCATACTGAATAACTGGGCGGGACAGTGTTGGTGAGTAGATGCTGCTTAGACGACGGAAAAAATCGCCGGATCGCCTGCGACACTGCTTACTATGAGATTCATTTGGACGTTAACAGGTGCACATGCGATAAGGAGGATTGCGGCAACGTCGACAAAAAAAATTGTAAGACCGGCTAAGCCGAAGGTTGGACTATGTGGGCCACGAGCTGCTCGAGTCATGACTCTTCGAGCAGAAGTTGATTAAAAAGCGCAATGACCCCCCGCTTCAATGCACTCCGATAAGGCCGCCTATGAAGAGTAATTAGCCAACGTGGGGAGGGGGAGGAGTGACCAACAGTTCCTGTGGTAGTAAGCCAACTTGTCATGACTCAATACCGATGACCAATTTATAGCGATTAAGGGTTGGGCTGCGGTCTAACAAGCACTAGTTGCATCAAATACGACTCACGGTGATGAAACCGATAACTGCTAATTATAGTACGCGTAGTGACATGACTGCAAGTGCAAATTGTGCTCTTTGGCTCCTTCTACCGGTGGTCTCCATGGCACTCTAACACATGTGAAAGCGGTCTGTCCCTATT
>CACRXP010000001.1:1351415-1380116 GCA_902702965.1 Spirometra erinaceieuropaei
AAATGTGATTAAACTCGCGTCGTCCGGCGGGGCCTCGTAGTTCAGGTAGTTAGAGCGTTGGCTGCGCTAAAGCCTTCCCCTTACTGCGTGGGTTCGAATCCCACCGAGGCGCCGAGTTTTTCACAGTTGGGTCAATATGAACTGCCGTAAGACTTTGGGGAACGCTTTTTGGGCGGATTTTGTGTTATAGGGACTTTTTGTGTTAATTCGTGAACTTCATGAGTTAGTACTTCTACTGTGATGTACCAAAGACTGCCCGTTTTGCATTAGGCCGTGTTTGACTTTCTTAGCGTCCTCGGTCGCTGCAGTGTGTCACTGTTATTCTCTGCCCGGCTTTTGGAACATATGGTCATATTTTGTTATGAATAACATTATCATGGATGCCCAATGCTCACATTTGGATGTTGTTTTAGCATTCCTCATGAGGCTGTCCTTAGCAGTCAACCAAAGGCTTCTTTTCATTGTCCTGGACTGACTCCAGGAGAAGGGAACTGTCAGGAAAATCTGCCCTACCTGGGTATGCCAAGCCCCAGGTTCCTTGCGATGTCACTTGGAAGCCGGTGTCTTTCTAACAGAAGCGAAAAGGCAAGTTCCAGGAGGCAACCGCGAGGAAGGAAACACGATCATTGGAACAAGCGCTTTATTAGCCCGACGTTTCGGATTCTCACTCGAGTCCATCATCAGAGACAGAGTCAGATAAGGGCTGTGGATTGCCCAGGTGTTGCAGTATCCATAAGATGTAGTTGCTAGGCCGCAGCATGCTTATCAGAGTCGGCAGCTCTCGACTGCATTAGGGCTCGACTGGCCAGGTGTTGATGTATGCAGTTCTCGTGCCGTTGCTATGCTCATGTGTGCCGGTCAAGATTATCGGCTCCCACGCTCATCGTACAAAGTCGGGTTGCTGACTGCCGGACTTCGTCATCCGTGTGGACTCCTGGGCAATTGAGCTCTCAGACAATGATAGCAGAGACAGTGATTATCCCCGCGCTCCCCTTGCGGCTAACTATTTTGCCTAAGCCAAGTCTCGGCGCCGAATATGGAGCAGGGAGGTTGTTCGCCTGTTGATTAATTGAAGACCGGGAAACCATGACTCAAGCAGTTCGCGGCTCACGCGGTTGTCGCCTCCAGAAAGACTTTCTGTTTTGCCAAACATAAACGTGTGACTGGGGCCAATCGAGTAATCCGCGACTTGGGAGTTGGCGTCGTTCCTCCTCACCACTGCTGCGTGTTCGGCCATCCGCGTTAAGAATAGTCTTCCGGTTTCACCGACGTAATTTCTTTATCTGCAACTGTACCAGACTCGTTAAACGACTCCAGACGTTTCCCGCCGTGGCAGTGGGTCTTTCGGTCTCATGATCTGGCGCCCTATGATTACCTCCGGTCCGTGTACAACTCCAAATCCAGGGGGCGTAAGAAGGCGGCTGCCGGCTTCCGAGACATTCTTAACATACGGGAAAGCTCGCCAAAATTTGAGACCGGGTGAATTTCGCCTCTTGCTTCGTTTGCGCAGGCACTGGTTGACGAGGTTGCGCGGGTAGCCATTCGCTCTAAGCACCCATCGAAGGTATTGTAATTCAGCAACCTTGTCTTCCGGTTTGCTGCAGTGTGTCCCCACAAGCTGGTATAGCGCTCTTACGCAACTGCGTTTGTGACTGATTGGGTGGTTGCTGTTGTAGATCGGCACTTGCGTCGTGTTTTTCGTTTTCCCGAACACTTTGGTTTTTAGGCCATAACAATCTTTGCGGCAATCGGGGACATCAGGAAAGGCCAGCCGGTTGTTTTCTTCTTCCTCCATCGTAAATTGGATATCCGAGAAGACGACGATGAGATGTTTATTGAATTCCAGCGTCTGATCCCGTTCGATGACGAAAAAGGTGTCATTCACATATTGGGCCCAGAATTTCGAATGAGAATCCGAAACTTCAGGCTAATAAAGCTTCTGTTCCAGTGATCGTATCTCCTCCTTCGCAGCCGCTGCCTTGTTGGTTTTCTTTATCCTATGATGACAGCACGCGGAGTTTATTGGGAGGATTTAAATGCCTTCTCCAGCCTTTCCTGAAAAACAGTAGGTGTGCTAACTCATTAAATGTCATGAGTTAGCACACGAAAATCTCTATAACACAAAATCCGCCCAAAAGCGTTCCCCAAAGTCCTGCGGCAGTAAAAAACGACCGTTCTTAGAGAGAAGGCGTAGTTTGAATTGTACATTTATATTTACTAATGCAAAATGATTAATTTTCATCGAAAACTAGAATTTCAAAAAACGGCTATATGCCAAACCACTTAAATAGGGCTAACTATACGGGTGAATATTGAAGGGGGATATATGGAATGGGGTACATAATGCAAAACAACAAGAAGTACAAAAGATCAGAATTTTATTCATTGTCCACCTGCATTTGTCACAGCAGAAATCCATTCAGACATGGAGATGGCCAGGTTGTCCACAGTGGATTGTTCACTGTGGTCAACTAGCACAAAATCAAGCTTTTCCTGCCTTGAAAGCTTCTTATTGGTCTTCTGCTAATGTCTTTTGATAAGTGCGAACAGATTTTCGATAGAACTGATATCCGGGCTATTGGCGCGGATGAAAATCGACCGGAGGCCACATGCACAGAGGCGGGCTGTTGTCTAAAAGTCAGATCGCGGTCGAAAGCGTTATTAGATTCATACTTCTTTAGAAGGATTATCGTGTAAAAATATGGTATCCAGTCGGCGTCGGCGGATGTCGTTGTAATCGAAAACTCCCTTCACAATGTTGGAAAAACCCTGATGTTCATGATGTTCGTAGTCGACCGCCAGACTTGCCCCTCTCTGAATTAAATAGCAATCTAAACCATTAACCGCTGACAGTTTTTGAAGTTTGCCATCGGCGCAGTGTGTTTTTGGGGAGTTTTTTTCCGCATATGACCATTTGGGTCGACGTTATTGGCTTGTCTTAAAATAAGGCCTCATAAAAGAAGTAAATGCTCTTCCAGAATTAGGCTCGGTAATCAGTATATTTCTTAGCAATTACAAAACGTTCTCAAATAAGTTTTCTACTTACAAACGACTTGATCATGGCTTTTGTTGATGAAGTTCAAATCCCCGCATTGTTTTCCTCATTATGTTCATAGTGAACATCGGCAAATGTTTGCTGTGAATGATCTTAATGGGCCTATAGAGATGCTTTTTAGTGTACGACGAATAAAATCGTCGTCTTGCTTATTTGTGGACCGCTTCGGTCCACCCTGCTTATTTCTAGGTAAGGTTCCATCACTATGTATTCGCCACAGGGTAACCTTACCAATATTAACCATACTTGCTAACGACTCAGGCGAAAACCCTTCCGCTGCTAATTTCCGTATCCTTTCGTAGTATACTTCTGAAAGACATTGTTTGGATAGCTGTGCCGCACGAAGTGACACAGAAAAGCGGAAGCATATCGCAAGCACTCAATGTTTATTTGCTTACGCCCACTGGCTCTTGGGGGAGTAAAAAAACTACTACCGAAAAAGTTTGTTACTGGCTCTAATGGCACGAACTGCCATAAATTTACAAAAAACGAGCTTCATAAGCTGGTTTTGGCCCTTTTTGTGAACAGTGTGAGTTTTAAAACCCGCCCCCACTCTTGATATTCACTGGAGCAAAATCAAATTTTCCATTTCCAGACGGGCTTTATTTCTTACTTTTCCAGTTTATAGTAATCTTCGTTAACAGCACAATGCACATAAACGTGGAGCTTTGATCTGCACGTTTCCCTTGTGTGGAAAATCAACTGGATATTAATAAAGGTCAGATTTCGCCCAAATTTGGCCCCTCTTCGGTAAATGGCACAGTAGGTGGGTTTACTCATGAAACGTCAACCGAATTTTCGAAATGCGTTTTTGTTTCAAAATGATTAGTTCAGTCTGGTTGTAGAACTAATAATCGTGCAGCATATTTCTATATTTTTTCCTTACCTCAGGATGCTGGCTTTTGAATGAACTCCTTTTCGGCTGCATTCAAAAACTGCATTCCGTGAAAAATTACTACTTAATTAGCATGCATTTTGCTCATTGATTTCCGATGCCCTACACAGTTCAATTATATTGCATTGAAAACATATATAAAAATATACTTTCTTTTGTTCATTCCGTTGGGAAGTAGGTCCTACTTCGATTTCACACTCAAAGAAAGGATATAATTCGGTGTTAAAATATTTTTATTGTGGGACTTTTTAATAGCATGAAATGGTCGTCCAAAAAACGTTACTTTTTTTCGTTTACCAATGTGGCTTGTAAAGTTAACCATATGGCTCAAATCCACTGTTAAATTTCATTAACCCCATATGGTCTTCTCTTAATATTGTAGAGAAATATATGGTTTTCCGTACGCGGAAAATATACGGCATATACTTTGAAAAACTTGAATGCAAGTGTAACTGCAGGTAGGGCTTTAAATTATTCGGAGATGGGAAAAGTTTTTGAAAACTGAATTATAAGCTTCCTTCGAGTAAAGAATTGGAAGAAGACATAACTTCCTACCGAATTAGCAAAAGAATGACTACTTTTCTGCGTGTTTTCCATATATAGTATTGAATTTTAAGGCACGTTGAAAATCAATGAGAAAAATGCATGCTATTTAAGTGGTCATTTTTTTACAGAGTATAGTTTTGGATGCGGCTGGAAAGAAATTCGTTCGAAGCCGGCATCCCGAGGTAACTGAATTATTATAGAATTACGCTGTAAGATGGTTAGGTTTGCAACCCTACTTAATTGATCAAATTTGGAACGAAAACGCGTTTTGTAATCTCAGTTTACATTTCATGAGTTAGCCCACCTACTATAGAGCATGACTGCCTAAGATTGCATTGTCTTGCGGTCAGTGTCATTGCATCTACCCAGCATAGCCTCCCATTCCATTTCAAGGTACTACTCGGATAAATGATGACGGAACTGGTCGCTGCTGCTGGTACTTGTATACTTTGCGCCAATGCATGTGATGAACATGCACACCCTTGAGTCCCTTTAACGATTATTTGATCGGTCTAGTTTAACAATTTGTTTGTACCCTGCAGGCGCAAAGCACATCGTCGGTGAGCTCACTCGGATCATGTTTTGCATTTGAGTTTAAATCTACTATTGCCTGAACTTTTAAAAAAACCCTATAGTTGGTAAGACCACTTAGACGAGGTTGTTCTGTTAAACGGCAGAGCACAGAATGCCACCTTAAACCATGTGAGAAGGCAGGTTGACTCGCACATTCAGAAAAAAACCGTTTGAGGGATTTAGCCTTTTTCGCTAATCCTTTGGGCTGGTGAAATTCCAGTGATGTTGCCGAGCAGAAATCCACTGCTCTCATCTATTCAACTTGTCTTTTAAGTTAATCTGCTTATTTAGGACCCGGTATTTGAGGGTGTGTACAATTTAAGGACTAAACACGCAGTAACCTTCGATAAGTGTAAATGTAATCCCCGTTTTTACTTATTTCCATGGTTGTTTAATGAAATGGTACATGCCGCTCCCGAAGTCAATTTCATGCTCGTTGCCGTGGCATAATAATGCAGCTATCGGACACCCATTAAATATTAAAGCAGCCCCAGATTGGGTTATAAACTACAATCGGCGGTGATATTCCTGTGAACAATAAGCCTCACGAACAGATCCACAAGTTGCTCAGATTGGGCATAAGTGGATCTTTCCAAAGGCATGGCTTTAATCGGTGGCTGAAATGGTTTGTAGTAATTAATGGGCATGCTACCGTGTGTAAGTTATTTGGAGTCACACTCCATACTAATTGATACTTTAGCATCACTAAAATAGACTCTAGTGTTTAACAGACCGGTTTTCCCGAAACCTAGTTCTCCTTTTCAAGTGTATAAAAAGGGGCTCGGAGTTTGAAAACCCGCCTAACTTTTGCTAACTTTGCAAAAAATTCCAATTTTTTATCCACAGCTTGACCGGGCCTGCTCTGGCGTACGTCACATAATGGCCCGTAGCTTCCTGTTGTCTTGTTTCCTCCGTAAATGTTGTCGTCAACACATTCTGAAAGTGTTATAGCATGCCTTTTCTGACAGCTGCAAACGTTCTAAGGAGGTCGACCCACCACGACTAGACTTGCGATCAACAGATTGCAGTCGCTTATAACACCCTAGCGACCGCTTTCGCTACCAAGGTAAATATTCTGATGTTCTCCGATGTCTCCTTCATTTACTTCACTAAATTATTTTTCAACGAAGAACGATCAGGCTTTATGTTGAGCTCAAGCCGGACTTGGGTGTATGTCGTTGGGCCCACTATCCAAGAAGTTATGTAGGACTTTGGACGCACACATGAAAGCGGAAACCACCTAAAAGAGTTCTTACTTTTTCAGGAGACCTCCTCAGACATAAAAGTGAAATTCTATGAAACTGCCCTTCAAAAGAAGGAATTCATACAGCCGTATCCCGAGTGAAGAAGCACACGAGGCCCAATAACTTTGCAATCAATTTATTTTGAATAGACGTACCAAAGCATTGAGGATCCGCTTTCTCTGTTACAGTTGCCGGCTAAAATGAGCACACAGTAGATGGGCTAAGTCATGAAATGTCAGCCGAAATTTCGAAATGTGTTCGCATTTCAAAAAGTCTTATTAAGTAGAGTTGTAAAATTAACCATCATGAAGCATAATTCTATAATAATCAAGTTACCTCAAGGTGTAAGTTTTCGAATGAATTTCTTTCCGACTGCATGCAAGAACTATACTCTGCAAAAAATGACTGTTTAAGTAGCATGCAATTTTTCCATTGATTTTCGACCGTCTTAAAAATTCAATTATATTTCATGGAGAAAATAATAAGTATATTTATTCCATTACTCATTCGGTAGAAAATTGCGTCTTTTTTGAATTTTATAGTAGAGAGAAAGGTATAATTCGGATTTAAAAAGTTTCTAATTCTGCGATTTTTTAATGATGTGAAATGGTCATTCATAAAACGTCATGTCTTTGCATTTACTAATATGGCCTGTAAAGTTAACAATATGGCTCAAATCCACCGCTAACGTTCATGAGTCCCACGTAGTCTTCTCTTAACGCCATAGAGGAATGTTTGGTTTTTCATACGCGGAAAACATACGGCTTGTAGTTTGGAAATCCTGAATGCAAGTGTAACGGAAGATCGTGTTCAAATTTATTCCGGAATTGGAAAAGTTTTTGAAAACTGAATCATACAATTCCTTCAAGTATAAAATTGGAAGAAGACGTAATCTTCTACCGAAAGAGTGAAAGAATGAATATTTTATGCATGTTTTTACACGAAATATAGTTTAAATTTAAGGGAATCAAAAATCAATGAGAAAATGACTTGCTGTTTAAGTAGTCATTTTTTGCAAATCATCGTTCTTGCCTGCTGTCGGAAATGCGTTCATTCGAAAGCCGGCACCCTGAGGTAACTGGATTATTATAAAATTATGATGCAAAATAATTAGTTTTACAATTCTGCTTAATTAATCCTTTCGAAGCGGGAACGAATTTCGAAATTTCGGTCGACATTTCATGAGTTAGCCCACCTACTGTATATGGCGCATGAACGGAGTTTTTGGAACTGGAATTTGAGAGTGCGCGCATTTTCGTAGCTGCCAATGTCCAAGTGCGTCATGAAAATCAAATATCCGTTAAATCCAGGTGAGCAGTTTAGTACCACCAGCCACATCCCATGTCCTAGTTGTCGTTCTACTTATTTAGGCAAAACCAGGCAAAATCCGTGAGCATGTATAAAATCACCAACTCGGCCTGCGTTTTACGTGTTCAGTCATGGCAATTTACTGATGCACAGGACATTATATGCAGATGATATGGCAACTGATAAAACTTTGATAAACCAACGTCTGTCTTGCACTCTGACAAGTGAGAATTGAATAAGCCGTCTAGAGGGTATTGGTGACAGGTTGCAATGACTGAACACGTATAACGTACAACGGCTAGTATCTGGTTAGAATGCTGCGTAAATGACTCACGTTTTGCCGCCATTGTCTAGTTTTTGATGATCTCCAGTAGGATTTTGGTTGCTCAGACAAGTAAACTGTGACTCCGGTTTCGAGTAGTCTTGTGTTTTTGCTTTGGTTTGTTTCATCATTTTAGACACAATCAAGTCCAGTCGTTTAAATGTGGCACACCTGCCTTATCAGCATAGTTGATCAAATTTGCAATTGGTTAAACGAATAATCCTTTGACCAAATCACCAATCTAAGCCACATGATTTGGGGTTAGACTTACGAGCATGCCTGCTGCCATTGTGTGTACCCTTTTAACACTTTGAACAAGTTCAGTAAACTGGCGTAGTAGAGAACTACGTAGACTAGCTGGTTAGCAAAATACTTCTCCGCATTTCTGCTGACAATTTTCAGCGTATATATACGCGTTTTGGCACATAGACCTTGTATCCACCCACTTCAGGGGATCACCGCACTGTAATGTTGGAGGAACCTATAAAGTACCCTAATCTGTCTTCGATAGGCACTGAAAAACGATGTTAAGAGATTGTGCATTGCGGATTTAATTAGTGCGCAACCCGAAAGTTCGACAATTGATTTTGACGATGTCCATCATATGTTCCACAGCAGAGAAAGAACGGCAAAGGTGACTTACGCGTGGATTACAGTACGTGACCGACCTGATGAAATGTTGGCCAAAATTCTGAAATGCGCTTTCGATTAGGAAGGATAACTTAGATGGGGTTGTAATTTTGCTTATCAAACGACATAATCCCATAGCATATCGGATTTGCCAGGGTGTCAGTTTTTGAATGCTCTTCTTTTCGACCTCCTATAGGAGCCAAACTCGGTGAAAAATGACTACTTAAGTAGCATGTGTTTTCACATTGACTTTGGATGTTCTTGTAAATTCAAATAGTTTTTATGAAAAACATGCACAAACATATGTTTTTTTGACCTTTCGCCTTCTATACCCGAAAAAAGCGTATACTTAGGTTTTAAAGAAGTTTCTACTTGTGAGATTTTTAAGACCGCACGATATACAGTACCTGTGCTAACTCATGAAATGCCGAGGTCAAAATAAGAGTGGAAAATGTAGCGTATTTTTGGTGTTGTTATTTGTGTTTATTTAGTTGATATAAGGACGAAAAGGCCGTTTGCTGAAGGAAAGTTTGATACGGATCTGTATATTAAATAGAAAACGGGCCACATTTCGGCGAAATTGGAGGATTCCTGATATTCAAGAAGTTTCCTACGTTATTAAAGCCTTCGGATCGAAATTCTTTGTGTAACCTTATTAATCTGTTTAAGAAGATTAATAAAAGGACGAAATTTTTTAATAAACTTTCGAACAAAAAGAAAAAATTGAATTTCAATATCAAGAAAATCAGGAAAATGCAAATATATTATTTCTTATTGTGTTCAGGAAATAACATGCGATTCTTCATCTAAAAATTCTATTTCACAAATTCGTAAAGTTTTATGTTTCAAAATACCGAAATAAAAAGTTTATCAGTGTGATTGTTTCACCAGACTGAAAATGCGTGTCGTAAACGAGGATATATTGAGTTCGCGCGACATGCCGTCACTTTTCGCTGCCACGCCAAATGATACCTATGTCTAAACAATAATTATCCGAAGTTGACTTCCAGCGCATTCGAAAATTAGCGGCGGAGGGAATCCCGCGTGAGTCGTTAGCTAGTATTTTCAATATTAGCAAGGTCACTCTGTGGTGCATTATTAATGATAAAACTGTTCCTAGGAATAAGATAGGGGGACCCAAACGGTCCACAAGTAAACAAGACGACGATTTTATTCGTCGTACATTAAAAAAGTTTCATTACATGCCCATTGAGACCATTCAACGGGAACATCTGCCGATGTTTTCTATGAACATCATTAGGAAAAGAATGAAGGAATTTGAACTGCAGCGGCGGAAGGCCATGATTAAGCCATATTTAAGTAGAAAACTAATTAGAGAACGGCTTTCATTTGCTAAGAATTATATTGATTACAGGTCTTCATTTTGGAAGAGCATTTTCTTCTGCGATGAGGTTCTATTTCTAGACAAGCCTACGAAATCGCTCCAAACCGTCATATGTGGAAAGAACTTCCCTAGAGAACTCACTACACCGACGGCAACATTCAAGAACTGTCGGCGGATGATGGCTTGGATGGCGATTAAATTCGGTGAGCGGCCTGTCTGGCGGTCAACATCCGACACCATCAACAGCAAGGTGTTTATTGCAATTGTCAAGGATGCTTTCGGCTACAACGGCATAAGTCGGCGCCGAATGGATACTGTAATTTTGCAGGACAATGCACCTGTCCACCGCTCTAAAGATGTACGAATTTGATGCCGCTTGCAAATATAATCTAACATTTTAGACAACAACCACCCTCTCCGCCATCGGCCTCCAATCCATTTTCATCCCGGCCAACAGTCCCGATTTGAATCCTATCGAAAATCTTTTTGGAATAGTCAAAAGAAATTGGCACAAAGCTAAGAAGACTCTTTCAATGCAGGAAAAATTGGACTTCATACTCAATAATTACATTTCACAATCCATCATAGATAACCTCTGACAGACTTTCTGCCGTTATTAATTCAAATGGACAATCAACAAAGTACTGATTTTTTGTATCTGTTTCTGTCCTTAATTATTTTTGCCTTTTTATGCGCCCTCCTCCTTTATACGCCCTCATACGTAGCCTTTATTAACTTGGTTGTAATATAGGCGTTTCTCGAAAATGTGACTTTTGTCGAAAATTATTTATTTTTATCTCAGTAAATAATATTTTCTTAATCAAACTTTGCGTTATTTCTTTGACATATCTCTTATTTTCCGCTATAAGACTTTGGGAGCCGTAGTGTTTGCCGATTCTGCGTTTAAGTCGTTAACCTGTGTTAATTCATGACATTTCATTAGTTAGCACAGGTACTGTACATACATACAGCGTCGCACATCTCCGTTTACCAATGCTCTTTGTGAAACGTACAACATAGTCCACATCCACTGCAAAATTTTATGAACTCAACATGATATCCTCTTAATGGCATAGAGGAATATATGATTCTTCTTACGCGGAAAGCATGCATCTTGTAGACTGGAATGGCTAAATGGAAATGCAATGACTGATCTGTCCCAAAACTATAGGGAAATCGGAAAACTTTTTCATAACCAAGTATACGCTTTCTTCGGGTAAAAATATAGAGATCATGTCATTTTCCTCCAAACAAGTAAAATAAAGCATATTTTGTGCATGTTTTTTCGTAAAAAGTACCTGAATTTAAAAGGACATCGAAAATCATTGAGAAAACACATGCTACTTAAGTAGTAATTTTTTACCAAGTTTGGCTACTATAGGAGGTCGAAAAGAAGAGCGTTCAAAGGCCGACATCCTGCCGAGTCCGAAATGCTATTGGATTATGTCGTTTGATAAGCAAAATTACAACCCCATCTAAGTAATCCTTCCTAATCGAAAAGCATTTCAGAATTTTTGCCAATGTTTCATCAGATCAGTCACGCACTGTAGTTTATAGTGATGGCTGACTTGTGCAGCATCTACCGCGCTCTCCCCACCTCCTCTACCACCTGGGCTCGATGTCAAGACAGTGTTAAGAATACCGGAGGTGGTAGAGGATGCAGGTGGCTGGGACGGCGTGAGCTCGCATCTAGGCGCTCCACAACACCCCCGATCCAAAAAGTACACTGACCGGGATTGCAAACCACGACAAAAGTCGGGGGCGACACGGATCCCAACTGGCGCGGAGTAAACGGACAACCAGGCCTGCCATAGCGCCCCCAGTGTTGGCATTCGGTGTGGGTGCGCATTCCCAGTGACGCCTGTCGGGTTCCGATCTGGCCCCCGTGTTGGTCCAGTGCATCTACCGCGTGGCTGTTTTAGGGACAAATGCACGACCCAGCACTTGTTGCAGGGATAGTATCAACGTGTTAAATTGTCAGGAAGGTATCCGCCAAAAATCAAGATGGTTGACGAAATAACGACAGTCAATAACTCGGGCGCGAGCGACCAGGCAATCACTGCACGGCAACCTTTTCCCTTATCTGTTGCTGTGACCAGTAATGGGTTGGAGGGAGAATCCAAAAGGACATACGAATAAAATTCCAGTTCCAGCAGCTGAGTCTTTCTCGATTCAAGTTCAATCGGATTTATATACTACTCACAGGATTTCAACAGATCCTATTTTTGCGTCAAACTTAGCCCATATTGAAATTTTCACAGTCCGAATGTGGTGAACAAAGTTTTTCGCAATTATTTTGCGAATATAATACCCCTTTCACCTTCATGTTACATTATTAGATTTATAAATTCTCCTACTAAAACTGCAAGCAAAAGTTTTGCAATTTAACTATTTTACTTTATACCTGTACCCTCTAAATGGAGTTTTCATGGCTTCTGTTGTTTACTCCAAATATACTGACTGATACTGACTGAAGTCTACCGTACACGCCTCCCTCAAACGGTGTTTTCGCACTCGCAGACTGGGCATACTGCAGGGGAGCAAAGGCACACCAGAGCAAATACTAAAAGACTCGCATTCGCCATTCGAGAACCCCGACTGAACAACAAGCGGTCCATCCATCCACAACTAATTGTCTGAGTACTTATTAATACTTAAGGAGCTCAGATTAGATCAGACCACTGTAAATAACATGAACACATTGGAAATCGGACTTTATCATGATAATTTTTTGTCCTGTAGCTCACTCCAGTTTTCCTGGATATTACTCCCCATCTTTCATTTTTCTCTCATTTGGTGTCGATGTGTCGTGTTTGATTGATATTTCCAAATCGCACTAATGTTCCATTCAGGGAGCGGTCGCTGAAGTCTCAGACCATGATGGAAACGCATGTACTGATTGAACAACAGTCGGTCCATCTATCCGAGTACTTATTGTGACTTAAGAAGCTCAGATTAGATCAGACCTCCAAAAATAACATGAGCACATTGGAAATCGGACTTTATCGTGATAATTCGCTATCCTACAGCTTACGCCAATATTCTGGACATTATTCCTCATCTTTCGTTTTTCTCTCATTTGGTGTCGATGTGTCGCTTTTGATTGATATTTCTAAATCGCATTCATGTTCCACCCAGGGAGCGGTCGATGAAGTCTCAGACCATGATGAAAGCGCACATACTGCTGCTTATGCCACAGTTTAGATGCAGTGTTGGGAATCCTTGCACACAGAAATACCAAAGTCTGGACAATGTCTAACCTTAAGTAACCGTTACAAATTCCTCAAAATTCTCAAAAGAATCGGATATCAGTGGGCTTATCGGTCTGTGTGTTGTTATCTCTGATAAGTGGGGAACTTCGATCAATCCTAACCGGGTAGTTTGGCTCAGCGATCATATCTTGAGGTGTAGGCAAGCACGTCAGTGGTTACTTGGTTTTTAAGCTTATCAGTGGGTCCTTCAGTGGCTTGCGTGTATTGTTTGGTTTTGAAATATTTTAACTTTTCGAATGATTTTGAACGCAACTTGCGGTTGCGCATGCACTTAGGGTTTTAAACCTCCATGCCTTACGCCTTTTCTGTAATGACAGTCATATATTTCTTCACTTTATTAAGAGGAGGCCATATGTGGCTCATAAGGTTTTGCAAACGGTGTGAACTGTGCTGTATTAATAAGCAGTATTAATAAGCGACACTGTATGAATAGACGTTTTGAGGCCTTAAAAATCTCGCAAGTATAATTTTTTTCAAACCGAAAGACGAGCTTTCCTCTAATAAGACATTTGAAGGCGCAATTTTCTATCAAACGAGTATAAGAGAGACTAATTTTGTGCATGTTGTATAAAAATGGTCGGATGTGGTTTGGTAGCCTCACCTCAAGTAACCAAACCCCAGTTACCTCTAATACGGGACTGGTGGTAATAGGGGTCATTGCAAGTGGGGCCGGGGAACGCACAGGCAACGAGTTCAAGCTGTTGTGTGCAAAAGAAAATTTATTGGGAGTGCGTGGTTGTACATTCGGTGGTTAACAATAGCTGTGCTAACCCCTAACCCCAACCCCTAACTACAAACCCTAACCTTTAACCATAACCCTTAACCATAATCCCCAACTCTAACCCCTAAACTTAGCCCCTAACCCCCACCACAACAGCATTGTGTCCATCAGGTGGAGCTACCAAACCACATCTTACCCAATTTTTCGCTGTATCTTGAGTAAATTATCCGCCGACGGTTTTGCGGAGTTAACATGCGCAGCTGGCACATAAAGATAGGTCAAGCCGCCTGCTTCATGGAAAATTATGCAAGGGCGTACAAATCAATGCGGTTCCTAATTATACTGTTGACTTCTTCAAGCAGAATTATCCGCTTAAGTTAATTAAGAATCGGTAAAAATAGCCTCGAGCCGAAAGCAACCGAACATAAGGACGAGTTACCCTCGTCCTTCTCGACTATTAGAAAAACTGTTTAACTCTACAATTTTGCGACCTCCCTTCTGCAGAAATTCCGTCCAATTACTTGAGCCACCGAGCTGACTATTGAAACCTACAAATAAACAAATTCTCCCTCCCTCCCTGTTTTTTTTTACTTTGGTGTACAATGGACATTTCAGTTACCGTCAACTGAGCGCTTAAGTGTCCTAAAGGCAGTGTTATTGGGTGACCGCTTGCGGTCGAAAGACAAACCCCGATTTGGGCAATAACTGGGCACTGTCACAAATCAGACCCTGTGGCAGGGATTCGACTATTGTCGCCTAAATAGGCCTGACAACATCCTTCCTTTCATGCTTTTACATGACCGTCTCCAAATGATTTGACAAGACTGCATTTCCGAATTACAAGCTTGTCGTTATCCATTTACAATGCTGCCTGTGTGCTTACTCACGTTACTGTTACCTACATGCAGCAGGGGCTAGTGACACCTGGAAATCGACCATTCGACTCTGTGACGTCACCATCTCCTGTTTTCTTTCAGTCGGATTGTTCTTCAACTCGTCGTCACAATAACCACAGAGCCCACAAGAGCGGTGGGAGATGCGTTGCCAGCCAAACAGTCAGTCTCCAGGCGGCACGACACAGTAAATGTGCTAACTCATGAAATTTTAGCCGAAATTTTGAAATATGTTTTCGACTCGAAAAAATTGCTAAAGTAGGTTTGTAATATTAATCATCATGCAGCATAACTCCAACATAATTCCGTTGATTCAGGATGCCAGCCTTTAAACCAACCCTTTTGTGGCCGCCTGCAAAAACTACACTTTGTAAAAAAATGGCTACGTATGTACTATGAACTCTTATCATTGATTTTCTATACCCTTAGAAAATCCACGTATATTTAAAGAAGACAGGCACAAAAATATTCATTCTTTAACTCTGTTGGTAGGAAATTACGTCTTCCTCAAATTCCATAATTGAAAAGGGGGAATAATTTGGCTTTAAAATGCTTTTCCAATTAGGAGGTTTTTTAAGACCGTGAAATGTCCGTTCAGAAAACATCGTGTCTTTGCATTTACTAATGCTGCTTCTAATTTATAAAATATTATTTAAATCGAGTGCAAAATTTTACTAACTCCATATAGCCTCCTCTTAAAAGCGTATGAAAATATGTGATTTTCCGTACACGGGAAATATGCAGCCTTTAGTTTGGAAACCCTGAATGCATGTGTGACGGTGGGTCAGCTTCAAAATTATTTTGGAATTTTAAAATTTTTTAAAAATTGAATTATCCCCTTTCTTCAAGTAATAAATTTGAGAAGAAGAGTAGAAGAAGGAATTCTTTTGTGCATGTTTTCTTTGAAGTTTGGTTGAATTTATAAGGGCATCGAAAATCAATGATAAGAGCTCGTACTGCATAAGAAGTCATTTTATACAAAGTGCGGTCTTTTCCGGCGGCCACAAAGACGTTTTTTCAAGGGCTAACATCCTGAAGTAGCTGAAGTACCTTCGGATGTTGCTGCTCGGTGATTACTATTACAACCCTACTGACATCTTACCAATGTCCATGGGTCTAAAGTTTAGATTTTGGATTGTTTCCTCCGGTTCGCGGACGACGTCATGTCGCAGTTTCTGCAGATGAAGAAAGATCATCTCGGAATCAAGACCACTGTGTGAGAACATCGGCCACGTATTTGATTTTCGCCGGCTTCGCCCGGACTGCCTGTCACGTGCGAGGTATTTTCTAGGATAGCTGTTAGCCATTAAAATGGGGTTGAGATTGTGAAGTTCGTAAATTTCGACTTCCATCTCAGTTCATTGTTCTTCTGTTACCTCGTGGAGAGTTCGCAGACAACTGCGTTTTTGGCATAGCGAATATCTGCATTATAGCTTCTGACTATGCTCAAATTGGTGACCTTCATGTATACGGTCATTTTATGGCTCTCGCTGAGGTTTCAACGAGCGAGAGCACAACGGAACGGGTGAGCTCCGTAAGAACAATCGGTGAACGCTTCCTACCATTGTATATTCCCGATCGAACCCGACAGGGCAACCGGCTCGTGGCCCGGTGGTTAGAGGCGTGGACTTCTAACAAACAGGTCGCGAGTTCGAGCTTCGGGTGTGCCACACTTCTGGGTTGGGTATGGCTGGCTGACGACGGTTAATAAGCCAGGAATGGCCATTCCAGCCTCCCTTGTATTTGTCGGTAATAGCATTCTGCCTATATATCATGCGTCGCTGTGTGGCTGCTGGTTGAGCTCGAGTGAGAGTCCATAAGGCACAATGGAACGAGTGAGTTCCGTAAGAACGATCGGTGAGCGCTCCCTACCATTAAATAAAACAATGTTCTACACAACCTGCCCGGTGTCCTCTGGGAACGGGGTCTCAGGTCTCTCAGAAACGAGGACGTCCCAAGGTCACATTAGGCAGATGCCGCTCCAGTCTGGCCCTTTTTCCAAAGTATGAGAACCAAGTTGCTTCATTGGTTGGCAGTCCTCGAGGTCACTGTTCTTAGCGGGTCCCGATGGGTTTCGAATGAGTCCGGTTGGTTGCATTGAAGAATGAGAGGATTTGCCCTGAGGAAGGATCCTCTAGGATTGCCCCCTATGTCTTCCTCTTCTAGGTGGCAGTGACCTGTTCGAACCTTTCGGTCCCGGATGCAGTGACTGGCTCGACATACAGACTCCGCCTACTGCGTGTCATGCGAGTGTGCGCCCTCATTGCCACGGCTAGCAAACACCTCTGCGGGGCTGACAAGTAAATGATTGATGGCCATACTTGCACTCTCGTACAATCTAAATAGATCCGGAGGATTGTCCTGAATGATGATTCTAGAAGTGGTGTTTTGCCGCACAGGGATGGATTCGTCGTCTTGTGCTTGTGATGACTCCGAAGGTGTGCTGTAAAACCAGTCCACACCTCAGATGTGCGTTGATATCGAGAACATATTGGCAAAGGGCGGGCATCGACGACGTTGGTCTGCAGTACTCCAGTCATGCATCCCTGTCATTTCGCCTTGGCCTCCATTACCTGAATAACTTCGAGGATAACTGCTGCAGTTTTGGCAGCTGATCATCATGCAGCACGCCTCGCCGCAAGAGTTTCTCAGATCCATGGCTGATCCGAGTCATTTTAGGGGGCTCGCAACTGAGTTTCTGCTTGACTTGTCTGCTAGCGTTTGGAGCTACGCCCTCACAGAGGAGTACTTTCGACATGTGCACAACACTTATCTTCATGATGTGGCCGTTTCACCGTCGAGATGGACATCTGCCTCAGCTCGACACATGTGCTCAGTTGTCCGGATGTCCGGGATCCTTTTCTGCAATTTCGTCCTTAATGTATTTGGGGGACAACTGGGGTGAAATGGCTGAGCCTTCAGGCTTATTCTCGGTAGCTTGTCCAGGCCTAACGCACCGAAGATGAGTGTTGTCAGGGCGACAGTTCTGCACGCCAAGGGTGTGGTGCCGACGCGTCCGGACTGATTGCTTCGGCCTGCCAAAAGCCCGGCTGCACTTGAAAATCGGACCAATACGATTTTACCGAAGTCTACGGCAGTGAGAGCTATAGAAAAGTCGACCTAGGTCTTTTAAATCGCAATCCGTGCTGGTCAACGGATACTACTGTCTGTGCCCTGGCCAATTTCCTATCAACGTAATTGCAACGCTGCCTGAGACAGTTATTCATGCATCAGCATTAGAGTGACTGAAATCGAGGATAATTTTGACGAAAATGCAAAAACAACTCTGGCCAAAGTAACGGTAAGCCTACGTGTCCAAAAAGGTGGCGAGCCTATTCTCAAGAGTCCTAAGAGCAGCAGAGTTGAGTGGGCTACATAAGGGAACGAAATACCATCGGACTCCAATTACCTAGGCCTACATACTAGTCTGTTTATTTTCAATAGATATTATAGTGTAGAAATTGTTCGCCACTAGCAAAAGTGCTAGGCAAACCTTGAGGAATGGAAATAACTTCTCAGCACTGTTTTCCTGCAAGCAGGAGGCAGTAATTACACCCAAAAAGGAAAATATAATAAACCATTTAACTGCTGACAAGACGGTTCCACCATCATCTTTGAACAGGACTCCTCAGGGATGATGATGATGATGATGATGATGATGATGACGATGATGATGATGATGATGATGATGATGATGTGAATGTTAAACGATTAATCAACATACAACCTTTGACTGACAACCTCACAAAATCTCAGAAGTTATATATTAAAAAGTACTGAAGCATCTGACAGACAGGATTTAATCTGAAGAGTTATTTCCTCATTCCTGACACAGGATGAACCAACACGGGTTAAAACTTGTAAAATTCCCAAAGTTCACAAGATTGGCATTCCACTTTGTGTCGGTGGGCCGCAATGAAATATGCCCAAAAGGTCACCTTACAAAGTTCTTCCGTTTACGAGGGACTCTGAGACCCTTGTTGAGGGTTCAAAACAATTCCTTTACAAACTAAAATGTCGTAGCGCCGCAACTGATGAGATAAGTGTATAAATTAGCGTAACTTTTATGCCCACCCTAATTCAGTTAGATTTAATGAAATGCTGTAGGTTGAAACTCCTCCAGAGCTAGAATATCGATATGCCGGCGAACACTGATTAAACTCCATATGCCTTGTCCATAGACGGACCTGTCTCTCCCATGGGTAAATGCGTTGACAAGTGTTTAGATTCTTGGAAAAAGTTCCGATGCCCAAATTGGGAACTACTAGTCTCCACACCGTTATTCCAACATTGCAACTGCGCTAACTTTATTATCGTCGAAAAGGGCCAATTTGAAATGCCTTATTTTCATCTTGGCTCCGCTTTGCCAGGAGTTGAGCTGATATTCAAAACCGAGGTTCGTGACAACTCCTATTCCTGGATGTCCCTGTGCATCGAAAGACCGATGGATAGCTTCAAACCTCAGTGTATCACAAAGACAGATCTCCCGACCGCAGCTTGTATTTAAACAGGAAACATCACGTTTCTCACAAATGTAGCTCTCATAACAGCTTACAATGTCGACCTGAAACTCACTGCTCTAGTAAAAAAATAATTGAACAGAAGTGGCATACTCTTTTCAAGATATCTTTCCAAAATGAGTACTCTTCTGACTTCGTGAGTAGGTGCATGAGGCATCAAGGGTGTAAAGAAAAGGACTTTCAACGCCACGAATGCTCAGACCTCAAAACCAGCCACCCGTAGAAAGACAGGTGAAAAACGCCAGAAAAAAAGTGACACACAAGCCTATAATTGCTTCCCAAGTCTAGCTAGTACATCCTGAGGGCAAGGCTGGCTGTTTCGATGGAGAAATGTTTTTACAGAATTCTGTGTACAATTTATGGTGCAGTCTACCGTGTTCAGGCCGGGAACTCTGCTAATAACCTCATACACGGACATTAGCTAGTGATGAGGAGACGTGAATATCTATTCCAGGTAACGATGCACACACTGGACACGAGGCATACATTTTCATGGGAGAAAACTCACTTCATTGGCATTTGCTCTGAAAAGGAGGGCCGTGCATCCGTGAAAACATCACAATCAAATGAGGCGTAAACCAATAGGCATATCTACTTATATGTTAAATACAGCATTTTTTACACTAGTTGACATGAAGGCACCCAATCTCGGCCAGGTGATAGAATATAGTAAACATGAATTTTCAAAAACGTTAGTCAACCACATAATTCTTCTTCACGCACGGTTAAAAAGCCAACTGCTTTGTACCCTGCCGTAGTCTGACTATGACCTGGGTAGTCAGTTTAAAAAATCTTCATAATTAACCATGTTTTTTCCCTTTTCTGCATAAATTCCATGGAACGCTTATTCTCTGTACAGAATCTATAAAACAATATGCCTCTCAAAAATCACTTCACTGAATTACTTGCAGATCACCCAGTTGGCGGCAGGTAAACCAAGATGCCTATTGGTTGGGTCATCAGTCAAACATTACATGAAACGTGATAAGGAACCTGAGGATGACATCAAAATGGAAGTGCCGGTGTGGCAAAGCCTGTGCTACTGAGGTGTTCGACGACTGTGCTGGGGTTATTAACGAACTTGGGACTGGAGTCACTCGCGGACATAAAGTGATAATCCGCCGACAGTCCGTACGTTCTACGAGCCAAATGCAGGCTGGTCAAAACTTGGCGTCATTTACCTGACAAACGTCAACCGCGCTTGAGTCAGTTATTTTGGCAAAACCGGTAAAACTGGTGCACGTGATATGGCGCGGACAGGAGCTGGCTGTGAAAAGGAAAGATGAACTTTCCTTAGTGGCCGCACACCTGTCCAGGCCAGAGTATAATTTTGTTTTCAACCACGTGAGAAATTTTGATCTATCAGAAGACCGGGTCTCGTGCGTGCTGCAGGAAGCTCAGCTTGTGACTGATGACTCGATCAATGGGCATACTGGCGGAGGTTAGTTTAGCATACGATGGGTCCTACAGTTTCCTCTATGCCTTGATGATGTACTCGTTTGGGTGTTCGTGACGTCGGATGAACAAAAAATGGGTTTTCATTGTTGCCTCTCCACCGTGTTTTTCTAATTAGTTGTCTGAGATGCGCTCATTTCCTGCCGTTCTGAAGATAAATATCGATATGAGTATAGTGGCTGATGGCGTGTACTAGACCCCAAATAATCATTTCAGTTTCCATTGGCTTTGTCGGTAATGTCATTCTGCCTACATTACCGGCCATTGTGCTGCGGCTGGCGGGAATCTAGACAGAATCACATGACACAACAGGACGAGTATGTCCCTTAAAGTGATCAGTGGGCGCTCCCTGCCCGTATTAATACACCCGATGGCAACCGACAGGACAAGACCGAGGCCCAATGGTTAGGCCATTGGACTCCTAACCAACAGAATGCGGTTCGAGTTTCAGGGGTCGCAAAACCTGAGGTTGGGTATCACTGGCTGATAACAGCTAATCAGTCGAAAGTGACCATTCCAGTCTTCCTTGCCTTGGACACCGGCCGGAGGTTACTATCCGCCGCTTGCTCATGCAGCCCAAGGGGCGGCTACCACCTAAGGACACGCCAGGAATTGTTTACCGCGTCAACTGTCTAGACTGTCCGGCCAACTATTGAGGCATGACCGACAAACGATTAAGGTCGCGCATGCATGAGTATTCTCTAGCTGTAAAGCGAAAAGATGTGCGATCACATGTTGCTATGCCTAGCCTCGAAAATAACCACCAATTCGGCTTCGACAAGGCAGAAGTAATCGGCCGAGCTGAAAGCAAAATGGCGAGAGAGATAATCAAAGCCTGGCAATCCAACGTCAACTCGATCAACCGTAGGATTGACCTACCGGCGCCATACGAGGCCGTCGGACACCACTTGGGCAGAAAAAGAGGGCCAATGGGAAGAGAGAACAATGGACCTATCAGTGGTGAGTAAGAAAGCCCTATTTAAACCTTGTATTCCCACTTTTAACCAATCTCCGATGATGCGCTCAAGTATGAGTGTGAAACGTTAGATGAATAAATCATCCTCCCCAGAGATCTCTTTACCTTCTTCCATCTCAACACCTGGGGTCGGCACTTTCGCCTATATCCATATATATATATATATATATATATATATATATATATATATATTGAAACGTAGGCATCCCAAGAAATATAAGTTGAAGTTAAAGGCGTTCTTTGGGAAAATGAACTTTATTGCGTAAATTTTCGACGCCGGTTCCCCAGGTCGTCGTCAGACGCAGACTGAGAGTAAATGTGCCGACAACAGTTAACATCTGGCAGCGCACGTGAAAAAAATCGATAATCGTTCGCGTTTGTGCCCGTGAGCGGCCGCTATTTGCGTGCACAAACGCGAACGATTATCGATTTTTTCCACGTGCGCTGCTAGATGTTAACTGTTGTCGGCACATTTACTCTCAGTCTGCGTCTGACGACGACCTGGGGAACCGGCGTCGAAAATTTACGCAATAAAGTTCATTTTCCCAAAGAACGCCTTTAACTTCAACATATATATATATATATATATATATGAGAGGATAAGGCGATCACAGGAACCATGGATTTGTTTGCCTGACGTCTCGAAAACAAACAAGCTTCCATCGTCGAAGGTGGGTTGAGTACTGCACGTCACAGTATTTAAGGGTTTTCATTCATGCTGGCGAGACACGCCAGAGTCCCAAAAATATTAAGTGCAGGACGTCGAGTTGAGTATCCGCCGCGTGACGTTTTGTGGTCAGACCGGAAATTTCAATGAATCCCATACAGAATGTTGGTGATCCATTGAGGAACCGAACTCCTCGCAGCTACGCCATGCGGCAACAGAAACATGGGTGAAACACGTGTCCGGACATTTAGTTAGTGCCCGTGTTGTCATTATGGTAAACCATGCAATATTTGTATACTACTGAGTGTCTGTTGGCAGTTTATAAATATTACTCGGTTATCTCCTCCTGAAACTGATGAATGTTTACTCAAATTTTCGTATAATCTTTCTGTCTGAGCGCATAAAACTTCCTTCCGAACGATTTACTCCATGTTAACGATTAATTTCTGAGATCAAGAAGCTGATATTCCAGAATGTCATAGTATTCTTCACCAGCAACGTTCCTATTTAAGGTGACCCAATCAATCTTCTCATTCGTCTAAATGGCATTCCCAACATGAACGGAACCATCATCACGCGGTACGAGGGAGTGAATGAGCCGTGGCTCAGACGACTTCCTGTGCATCCTGCAAGTGAAGTATCGCAGTGCAAATCTTGCTTCTCAAGTCCACATGTTTCGAATTTTCATGGGATCACGTCAAAGGCATCGTCCTGTGGTTCACTTCGCCACTGCCTTTCTTCGATCCTAAGCCCATTTGGTTCAGACGCAGTCGCAGTATGCGGAACGATGTTTGAAATTGACAAAGTCTGTGTGCTGTGGGCCTAAAGGCACACTAATGTGCCGTCGTTGTTCTGATGAACACGCCATCTTGTCTACGTACTATCCTTCCAAAACGCCAACTTCCCAACGGTCACTGAATTCCCCGTTTTCTTGTGGAATCTGTTTTGTCCGCTAAAATTGTCTTTTCAGCTCTACCTTGTGTATACCTCTCAGCATGCCATATGCCAGTGACTGATCAGAACTGCTATATTTTAGTCCTGTGCGACGATTAACTGCGTCAAATGCACACAGAAAGACCGACAGCGGTTTGGCTAGAGGATTAAACACTGCTCGCTCGTTGGGGGAAGAATGTGGCTAACACACTAGTACCCCGACGCACGATCGTTAGGACATCGCACAGACAGGTCTGATGAGTCATGACCAAAGCACACCCCATAGGCCGGCCATGCCAGTGGGATTGTGCAGCGGTCTATCGGCCCTATGCTTTAGTCAGCGCTTACTTTCTGCGTTCTGTGTTGAGTCCGTGAGTAGTGGGGGGGGGGGGATTTCCCGCCTCTTTGTATGCATATGCAAACACACGCACTATGAATCAGGAGGTGTGTGCCAGTCCTAACCGCCAGCTGGTTTCAAATGCAAACACACAGGATGGCTGGTTGCTATTCGTGCGTCTTCCCTCAATGACCGTATGCCTTGAGTATTCATACAGTATTTATTTTGTTAATGTGATCGCGATCGCCTGCCTGGGTGGTGGATCCATAGCTCAAGGTTGAAGCGGACATGCTCATTTCCCGTCATGCATTCAGGCCAGATATATGCACGCAAGTCCCAAGTAAACAAATAAGCATCTTGTGGGCGTTTCGGTCATGCACCTTGAAAATGCCGAAACACAGAAGCGTAGTTAAAGGGTTTCTGTTGACGGGAATTATGAAACCTGGAAAATGAGCCCTGGACGTTCTAAGTTACGCAGGGTGGATGAAACAACCGCTTAATTCATGGTCATTTCTTTGCTGTTATTTTGCGACTACAGGGTAAAAAAGAGAGAGGGGACTAACAAGGTACCCCAATCAAAATGGCAACCTAGTGGCAAGTGCTCGATATGAAAACTGGAGTGGACATTCATTTGTTCGGTTGATGCCCAAACGCTAATTTCCGACCACCTCGGTTTGTCGGCGCCGAGGAGAAACAGGTCATCCGATTGACCTGACAGTTCGGCCGCCGTTGCCGACAATGTCCATCGTGTGCTCCACAACAAGGTTAAAGCAGGCACGGTAACTTGTGCGTGAATTAGTTTATAGCGAGAGTATACTTGCGCAGCATCTACCACCCTCTCTCCTCCTCCCCCAACCTAGAACCGGTGTCAAGACGGAGTCAGGAAGACCGGAGGCCGGAGAGGACGCAGGTGACCAGCACGGTCGGACCCCCACCTAGGCGTACCACCAAATCCCCCTGACCACAGCATACACTTGACCAGGATTTTAACCAGCAACAAAAATTGGTCATAAAGAGAAGGGTGGCCCAAATGATCGGGCCACCATGCACACGACCTGTAAACCCAGCGGGAGCGCAGACGCATGCAGCGGCAGAGAACCTGGTGCCATCACATACCAAGCTGCGAGAGCCTTGGTTTGCCGAATCATGGCATAGCAGACGCTCACAATCCTTGAAGCCCAGAAGGGTGGGACGCAGCCCTGCATTTAGCCTGGGTCATCACTCTTCAAAGGCCGGGTAGCCAGCCGGTCATCGACTGAGAGGCACTAACCATATGCACACACACACACCCACTCCTCGCAGCGCACACTGACGTCACCGGTTCGACAAAACTGCGGCAGGTGGAAAGTGTGCGTATCCAGGCGATCGGTCAATATTTGCGTTGACCGGTTGACGCATTCCTACAAGGGCCTTGAAAACGCGTTGGCGTTGTCGATAAGCAGCGTCAGTTGACAGTAGAGATTACCATATGGTATAAAGTCCCCAAAATTGAGTAAATGTGGCAACTTCACGCGTAGGAGGGAAAGAAAGGCGGGAAGTAAGTGGAGGCGGGAACGTTGACGTTAAACTTCAAGTCCAACGCGAAAATAATGCGTTATTTAGAAAAACTTGATGCCAATTATTAGTTGAGATTTGGCGTCCTTCTCATATGAAGCCGTTTCAGGTTTAAAGTTAAACAATTATGGAAGTTTTGCTTAACAGCGATGCATGCGTGCTAGTTCAGTTAACAGAAGGTTGAAGTTTCTAACGCTCAGTTGTCAAGGACGCCGGATGGAGACTCAAGGGCTGCAAACCTGGGCTTGGATATGTTTAGCTGATGACGGGTAGTAGACCGGTAAGCTCCTCCTGCCTGTGATACTAGTGGCTATGCTGCTGCCTGAGGGGCCCTTGGTCGAACTTTGAAACACAACGCAACGTACTCGGTAAATAATGGCTGCTTAAGTAGCATGCACTTTTCACATTGATTTTCGATGGTCTTGCAAATTCAAGTATATTTTATAGAAAACATGTATGAAATCATGTTTTCTTTCGTTCGTTTGATAGAGAATCACATCATCGTTATATTGTATACTTGAGGAGGGAGTATAATTAGGTTTCAAATTTTCTAATTCCCGCATAATTTGGTGCCTGGTCAGCCGTTGCATTAGCGCTTAGGGATTCCAGTCTACAAGGTGCATGCGTTCCGCGCGAGGAAAATCACACATTTTTCTATGCGTTTAAAAATATACCCTATAGAGTCAATGAAATATTGCGGTGGACGCAGGCTATATTGTACATTTCATGAGAAGCAGTGATAGACGGACAGTTTCGATGCTGTGTGAATGGACATTGCGCGGTCTTAAAAAATCTCACAATTAACACTTTTTAAAAACCTAATTATACTCCCTCTTCAAGTATACAATATAAAGATGACGTGGTATCTATTAAACGACTGAAGGAAAACGTATTTTTATACATGTTTTCCATAAAATATATCTGAATTTATAAGACCATCGGAAATCAATGCGAAAAGTGCATGCTACTTGAATAGTCATTATTTACCGAGTACGGTCTCTACAGGAGGTCGAAAAGAAGTGCATTCAAAGGTCGACCTCCTACCGAGTCTGAACTGTTATAAGGTCATTCCGCAAGACAACCAGTATTACAAATCCACCTAAGTAATCCTTCCTAAGTAAAAATGCATCTCAGAATTTCGGCCAACATTTCATGAGACCGGTCGCACACTATAAATCGCAGCCCACTTTGGGTTCCAGTTACTTGTTACTTGGGTGAACACATTTCCAACACCAATAATTTTCCTTCTACGGTCTGGCAGTAGCCAATCACAGCGGAGATAGGTATAATTTAAAAGAGACCTAGTGGAGAAACCAGCCGGTGGCCTGATAAGCTGGACCACTATTTTAACTTCAAAATCATCGTCACCGGGCCACGGTAGTAACTGGGAAGTCCTTCTGCTTGCCGACAGTGGGAGTTGTTTGTCTGTCAGTACTCCGGAAACCTATCTCTGTCGAAAGTAACAAAAGAATGGAAAGACCCAACGCTGGTCTGCCGGTGGTCTAAGAAACGACACTTTTCCAGCCCAGTCCTGACGTGGAAAACATTCTTACTCATAACGCGGCGAAATGGACAGACTTAAAATTGTCTATCGCATAGAGAAACACATAAACCCATGTCATGTCACTTCACAAGGCCTGCCTGGGTTTAACGCCTGTAATAACGGGTAGGAAACGGTTATAGGTTAAAGTATTATGCGTTACAGAGGTAAAAAAAGACTTACGATACGGTCAGTAAGTTAGATCGCCCTTGAAAAGACAGCAAAGTCGCATTTAAAGGTATTCGATGACGTGTAGTGGATGCGGCTTCGGATTTTTGTCAGCGTGAGTGCACTTGAAATGTATACAGTGCTTTAAGTTTCGACAAATGAGTGTTTACTTCAGTCGTCTAGATTAAATTAATCAACTGCAGAGTTTACGGATCCAAGCAAAGAAAGTAAGAGAAAAGATTAAAAAGAGACCCGATTCCGTTTAAAGATAAGTAGGCATTTCAAATGACTGGCATCTGGTTCGGATTAACGTACTGGAGAACTGCACATTCTCTAAATGTCGCTCACAGCCAACGATTACTGCGTCACGAGGCTGAAGTGGTTCATTTCTACGTGGATTATTTTTACACATGAAGACTGAAACGTGCAGAGATTTGAGAAAAATGCAATGTGTGGGTGGTAAGAGTTAGGCTGCACAATGTCAGGGCGCATCACAACGAGAATGACTGGCTCAGCGAGTCACTGATTAGTATACAAATGACTTATTATTTGTGTGCTGATTACCTCAACAGTGAATCCTTCGCCGATGACTAACTAGTTCAAAACTTTGTTGACCATGTCAGCTATGAGTAAAGTAACTACGTTCCTAGTCAAGGCGGAAGGGCCTTCAGGAGACATTTCTTAATCACAGGGCCGAAACGTATCTATGCTACAAATGTATAGCCATAACCCACGGATTTTAACTTAGTGCTGCCGTTTAAATGGATGTAGCGGTCGCGCAGAGAATTCATGAGTGAACTGTTAATTCACAGACCGGCCCTAAGAATACGGTTTTTCTTTAGCTTATGTCTCTTCAGGGTTCACTGTCGTGATTGTTTAGGCTGTAAGTGCTTGTCCCATTCAGCCAGAGCAAACTGCGCATGCAAGGCTTTTTCGTCGTGGTACAGCAATTGATTTCTGAGCGACAACAGTTGAATGCTCGGTTTCACCTCTTCGCCATGAAATCCGTCATTTGGCACGAAGTTAATTGAGTTAGTATCTTCAATGTCAACTTTACAGGTTAGCCTTAACTTCTGTTTTCTCAAAACGTAAGCTACTATGCGCCTGTTTTGAAACACCTCCCAGCAATTTCCAGGAAAAAACATAGGTAATGACAGTCCACCTATCATCTACTTTAGGGACTAAGTATCTGAGCCCACCAACAATCACGTCGGTGATTTTCACTAAGTAAAGTAAGGACGCTTGCTTTAACGAGTAAGGGTATCCCACCATACAGAAGAGGGCGACATGAAAGTAGTTATTTGTAGACTGTCGCTTTAGGAAGAACAGGATAACTCGTTCCCTTGTTAACTTCCCATGTCTAGCAATTATACCCCGCTTCCCGTGGTTGGTCCCCAAAAAGGTCCTTAATTCTTGCAAGAGACAACTGTTTCTACCCTTTGCAGGGGGTGACAGATTGAGTTGGCAACGGAGGAGGTAGTTAGGTTTTGAAGAAGGAGACACGATCACCGGGACAAGAGCTTTATTAGCCTGACGTTTCGGATTCCTACTCGAATCCATCATCAGAGACAAAAGAGCAGAAACGGGTGGTTGTTGCACAAGGGGTTGCGGTATTTATAGGATGCAGCAGCCATGCCACCGCATGCCTATGAACGTTCACGGCTTCCCCCTTCATCCGGGATTGTCACACTTGGGGTGATCATTGCTTGATGGCCGACATTCGAGTCGATAATTGCCGCAATTTCAT
>CACRXP010000001.1:1384175-1465942 GCA_902702965.1 Spirometra erinaceieuropaei
TCATGGTTTACTGGCCCCCAGTCCATCAACAAGTGCAACGATCTTCCCATTCAATACAGCGTGCTGAGACTTCGTCTAGGCGGAGTAATTGGCCACGCGGGGAGCGCACTGGTGAACACTCTTCCCAACACCCGGGTCAACGCATCAGATGATCGAGCAATCATCACGCCAACATCCAACGCACGTGATGAAATTGCGGCAATTATCGACTCGAATGTCGGCCATCAAGCAATGATCACCCCAAGTGTGACAATCCCGGATGAAGGGGGAAGCCGTGAACGTTCATAGGCATGCGGTGGCATGGCTGCTGCATCCTATAAATACCGCAGCCCCTTGTGCAACAACCACCCGTTTCTGCTCTTTTGTCTCTGATGATGGATTCGAGTAGGAATCCGAAACGTCAGGCTAATAAAGCTCTTGTCCCGGTGATCGTGTCTCCTTCTTCAAGACTACTTCCTGGGACTCGGCTCTTCGCTTCTATTGGTAGTTAGGTTTGTTGGAACCTTCATTTCCGGTAATTCTTGGCGTCTTCAGGTAGGTTGGCATCCGGGGGTCGACAGGAACAATAGATTGATTGTGCGCCAACTGCGAAACTAAGCGTCTAGACAGAGTTCGTACAGCGAAGAAGCCAGTGATTGCTTTGAAGTATACTTTGCGTCAGTGCCTGAGAGTAGGAAGAGAGAATGACGTCGACGTCTCAGCGCAATTTCCTCACTATAAACAATCCGACGCGCTTGAAGTTAGCAGGGTGCGCTGAAAGTTGCAGTTTGGAAGGTTGTAAACCGACGGGATAACTTGGACCCCGCAGTCAGTCCAGTGTGTGTTTATGTAGGGTGGCAGACTAATGGACTGAAAGTCAGGCTGAAATGACCCTGGTGGCCCCTGTGGCGCTCCCACTCCGCCTAGAGGCGGCCCCCGGCCGCACCAGCCGCCTGCACCCTCTCTCGCCTTCCGTCTTGCCGGCTCTCTCTGGACACCGGATGCAGGAGGTAAGATCGTGGCACGGGTCTGCCATCACTATAAACTAATTCGAGCACAAGTCACCGTCCCTGTCCTCATTCTGCCGTGGAGCGCCTGATGGACATCGTCGACACCGACGGTCGGACTGTCACCAACATCTTTTCTTGCAGTCCCTTCTGAACCTGTCGGCAGCGAGATCTCGATGAAGAAAGTGTGCGTATCCCTCGGCCTCGTGCCAACACTGATTACTCCTTTCCAACCTGGCGAACAAGCCGGTTAGACTCGGGGATATGCGCCCTCCTTTTGCAGATGGCTTTGTGCAAAATACCAGGGAGATTGGAGTTTGGGCTAGGGCCAGGGTTATTGTTAAGGTTAGATTTAGGGTTTGGACACTGGAATAGTTGTCCTTCTGGGAATTTAACTCAAGGCCGGTGGATAAGTTTCCCCGGTAAGATTTGGTTATGTAGCTCCACCAGGCTGATACAATACTGCTGGGGTTAGGATAAGGGGTTAGGGCAAGGGGTTAGGATGAGGGCTAGAGTTAGGGATTAGGGATAAGGTTAGGGGTTAAGGCAGCTGTCTCTCAACCACTCAAGATGCCATCGTGCATTCCCAATAACTTTTCTTTTGCATACAACTATTTGACTTCGCCGCCTGTGCGTTCCTCGGCCCCTCATTCCCACTGTCCCCTTATCACAAGTGGCTGAGGTGTGTTTACTTCAGGTGGGACTACATAACCACATCTGAGCCTTTCCTCCTGTCCCATCAAAAAGTCATCTCTTGTCGGCCACGCTTCTTCGCAAGTTTGTAAGAGCAGTTTTTTTTAAATCCCTTTTCAGGTTGCTCCGCGTCCGTCCCCGGTTTCCTACCGTTTTACTGCGGGAGCCGCGAATAACTTGGCACTAGCGTGACGAGAGCTCGAGGCCAGTCGACGTTGCGTCTTCCGATGATTGATCGCGGGTGGACAGGGTCATGGCATATACTCTCGGTGAGGAGTAAGAATCTCAACAGAAAGGCCTGAAGAGGGGTCTGCTTGCTGAGCCATTTGTACTCTCAGTAGAGCCTGCCCAACTTAGTCTGTCTTTCCTGACTTGTGATTTGGAAACCTTCGTTCATTGACCATCCCACCTTCGACGTATCCAGACAAGTCATGAAGGGTATTCAGATAAATTCTGGAATTCTTCGATCGTATGGAAGTCAGTCACTGATCTGTACTGCCTGGTGAACGGAATATATGACGCTTCATCTTGGATTGAGATTCTTGCATAAAGGCTCTGCTAGCGGTTGCATAGTGAGGACTAATCAGAAGAAATATTGCTGGTCCGGACAGGAGATCGTGGCTAGTCAGGCAACCGACACTCCCTTGTGGCTTTAAATATTTCAACTGACTCCGTTGTTGAGAAACTTTGTGGCCTCAGTGGAATTCGAACTCGCTAAAGGAAGCGCAAAGTTTGAGTATAGCCAACGCTCTAAACACCCGAGTTATGAGGCCGACTGAGAGTCTTGGGTCTACTAACGTTTTGATGAAACATCCAATACCTTAAATGCTCTCAGTCGCAGTCGACGGAACCTTAACCAGCAGTTCAACTGGTAGAATGTTAATCTCAATGACTATGTGAAAGCGGGACCAAACATTCAAATATTCGCGAACCTGTGGTGGGGGTATATTTGGCTGAAAACAACGCTAAACCAGAAACGACAATAACAGTTTTTCCTGTCCCCACCAGTACTACTTCTCGCGTTGTCAGTAGGTTCGCTGGTATTGCAGACTGTCTTCTGTTTACTTACTACAACATCTTGCGCAGGATAAGGCGAGCAAAATGTCAAAAGTAGGTAAGGTAGTCCTAAAGAAGTACTGGCCAGTAAGACGCCTCATTTTTTGCAAGCCTGTATCAGCTACGGCCATGGGTGAGCCTTGAACACCACAATCAAGTCCCGGTTAGTAGGCGTGGCTAGGCACCCCAGGAGGGGATTTCTTGAGAACAGGAACCGAAGTTGGTGTCTTAGGCCAGGATGCGTGGTGACGGCGTTAAGTCATGCCTGAGGGGAAGATTTTGTGCACCGGTTGTGCATGGGAGTTAGGTCAAGATTGCTCGTGTCCAAGTGATGCGCCTGTTTCAGTGTCCCGAGGGCTGGTGTGTTCTCTCGGCATATGAGCGAATGTGACGGTCTGAACGCAAGTATATCCAAACTGGGGTAATCTCAGTTATTCTGCAGATCAGCGCATCTGGCATAGGATGAAATGGCTTCGAAGCTGGAACATTCGCGATGGCAGTGGGCGACCTCGTGACACTCAGACTTCTAAACTAAGGCCGTGGTGCAATGAGCTTATGGCTTTGAAATACATTAATAGGAATTTTTTTGGAATATACCGTGCCATCATGAAGTATAACCGAGAGAGGCGAGGAAATCGGGCTTGCTTGCTACACTCAGTCGGGCATATAGTACTTTCATCAGTACATTCTCAATAGCATGTACCTAAACCTACTATCATTCTTCCCTTCTTATTGCTGCATCCTATGAGGTAAAATGAGGTTTTATCTGCGCCCTCTATCCTGTCAGCCTGCACATCTACGCTGAGCGGGACTTGATCACTTTGACTGGGGTCGTGCATTTCATAGACCAATAGAGAAGTTGTCTAAGGTTTCAACGCATACAAGTGCATATTTTCATGTATCCCCAGTCTCACTTGAACCAGGGTTTGTTTGCGGAGTTGGCGCAGTTAAATGCAAATTTGGCATGTGTATACGTGTGCGATGAACTTTGAGTCAACGGTCCTTTTTCGCCCAATTGCAGTGAAACCGTCGTGCGTGACTCTCTGCGCTTGCCGGTCAATTTGTGCAAAGTGAACTTTATTTCACAAAGTTGTTAGCACCTCCTGAGGAACATCCGGTGTCCTCCGACTTCCTTAGCAATGTATCGTGAGGAAAAGGAGACTCGTCAACCGAGGCAGGGAATTTTTCGTCTGCCGTTTTGCATCCATTTTAGAGCTCATCACCGGAGAGGACAACAGATAAAAACAGCGGACGCACCCATGGTGCATTATTTGCAGGATGTAGCTGTTGCGCAAACACACACTTACTAAATTTAGCAGCTTCCACATTCATTACAGGTATTAGCACATGATGCGGTGATTTCTTTGATCGGTCGCACCCCATGTGTTGACGCACGCGATTTTATCACTGATGCTCTCGATAGGTGTGAGAATTAGTGGACAACTTGACACACCAGTACTGTGAATGAAAGCAGCGTTCACATGTGCCCTCCGTGCGTTTACTTCGAAAGTGGGAGGTTTTTGAGCTCATAGATGGACTGGGGGTCGGAGATGCATGACTAAAACGTTCGCAGATCATACAGTTGTCACTCTTCGCGAGCAGTCCGGCCTCGCCGAACTTGAAGGTCACGGCCACGTTTGGCAGGAGACTTATTCTTGTAAGTTTCTCCAAGTATTGCCTTCAAACACTGAATGTAGTCAAGCAAAAATAAGCGCACGTTGATCTATTGACTTCCCGAGGTAAAAACATTCTATATGACTGGCCAAGGTCACGAACAGGCGACCAGCTAGCAGGTTGAAGTTGGCCAAGTTATAACAGCAGAGGGACGACGACGAGACAACCACTTGGCCATTCCTCGCGTACAGTTGTCTTGGAGTGATTTGATAAGCCGGAAGGGAGCATCTTCCTAGTGTGCCTTAGGGAAACCAGGTCGAAAAAAGGCCGTTTCTTCGGCTGCGGTCATGCGTCAGTCGATCGGACATATTGCATCTGAGTTCCCTACAATTAAACAACTTGGCATTACTTCCGGGTGTCAGCGTTTTAACAACGTTGCATTCGCAATGGGGAGAAGGACTGGCGATCCTCCAGTTTACTATTGACTTTCTGGAAATGCTCTGTCCCAACCAATACGATGACGGAGAATCTTTTGTCAACAGACACGATAATAAGTTCTTGAGTAACCTATCGTTTCCCCCATACACCGCGTTTAACTCTGGAAGTGCAACGAGAAGTCTATGCGTCAGGTGAAATGACGGCACTTGCTGTCGAAGGAGGTTCTGCGTCTCTCATTCACAGTTACGATCACGTAGACAGATTTGACATTAGCTGTGCTAAACGGACCTCCACACCGTAACACCTGCACTTGTTCCTCATCACAGCTCCTTCGGCAAAAGACGATGTACCGGTTGGTTGTTTTCGGATAGACTTCGAGTAGACAGCCTTCACAATTTGTTCTTCAGGGTTACGTCGCGTATCAGACTTCGTTAATCCACTAATTTGATCACTCTCCAATAAAGCAGCCTTGCACCGTTCTCCCATACACTGTAAATGTGCTTTCTCACGAAATGTGTTTTCTATTCGAAAAGATTATTTAAGCAGGGTTGCAATTTTAATTATCATACAGCATAATTCCAAAATATTTCAGTCACATCAGGATGTTAGCTTTTGAATGAAATTCGTTTCGGCTGTCTTTAAAAATCCCACCCTGCACAAAGTGACCACTTAATTGGCATGAATTTTTCTCATTGATTTTTAATGCCCTCATAAGTTAAAACCTAGTTTATATAGAACATGCGTAAAAATACTTCCCCTTGTATTCCTTTGGCAGCAAATAACGTTCGCTTCAAATTTACTTAAAATGAGATTATCCTTCGGTTTTTAAAAAAATAGTTGTGAGATTTTTCCGGACCGTGAATAGTCCATTCATACAGCCCAGCATCAGCAATTTTTTAATGTCACTTGTAAAGTATACAACGTGGTCCATAGCCATTGCTCAATTTTATGAGACCTACATGACGTCCTCCTAACATTTTAGAGGAATGTGGGATATTCATCTAGCGGAATGCATAATGCATGTAGATTAAAAACCCTGAATACAAGTGTGACGGCAGTTAGAGCAAAAAAACTGTTGGGGAATTGAAAAACAGATACAAGCGAAGATGCGAGTTCCAGGAACTAGTTGATCAGAAGAAGAAGAAGAAGAAGAAGAAGAAGAAGAAGCGATCGCTGGAACAAGGTCTTTATTCACCTGACGTTTCGGATTCTCACTTGAATCCATCATCAGAGACAGTAGCAGAAAAGGGTGACTCGTGCACAGGAAGCTGCAGTATTTATAGGATGCAGTCGCTATGCTACCGCATACCTATAGCAATTAACCGCGTTCCCCTTCATGAAGGATCGTTGCCCGCTGTTGCGTCTCATGAGACGCACTGCAGTGAACCGGAAGACAAGGTTGCCGAATTCCAATATATTCGACGGGTTGTCAGAGAAAATGGTTACCCGCGCAGCTTCGTCAACCGGTGCATGCGCAAACGAGACGAGCGACAAAAACCGTTCCGACCCCAAATTCTGGAGAGCGATCCCGTACATCGAGAACGTCTCCGAGGCCGTTAGCCGCCTTCTTGCTCCTCTTGGGATTGGAGTTGCACACAGACCGGAGGCCACCATGAGGCGTCAGATGATAAGACCAAAAGACCCACTGCCACGGCATGAAACATCTGGAGCCGTTTACCGGATCTGGTGCAGTTGCGGACAAAGCAACTACGTCGGAGAAACTGGAAGACTGCTTCGAACGCGAATTGACGAACAAGTGACAGCGGTACGGAGGAATGACGCCAACTCTCAGGTCGCGGCTCATTCGACGAGACCCGGCCACACATTCAAGCTCGATGAGGCCGAAATTCTCGCGAGAGGGGATAATCGTGTGAGCCGCGAGTTGCTCGAGTCATGGTTCACGGGACCTCAACCAATCAACAAGTGCAACGACATGCCCACTCCATACTGCGTGCTGAGGCATAGGCTGGCCAAGGTAATTGACCACTCGGGGCGCGCACAAGCCGGTGAGCCAGATGGCTGAGCAATCATCACGCCAGTATCCAACACGGGTGATGACATTTCGGTAATTAACAGCTTGCATGCCGGCCAGCAAGCAATTAGCGCACCAGCGGGCGACGATCCTTCATGAAGGGGAACGCGGTTAATTGCTATAGGTATGCGGTAGCATAGCGACTGCATCCTATAAATACTGCAGCTTCCTGTGCACGAGTCACCCTTTTCTGCTACTGTCTCTGATGATGGATTCAAGTGAGAATCCGAAACGTCAGGCGAATAAAGACCTTGTTCCAGCGATCACTTCTTCTTCTGATCAATTAAAAAATACTTTAAAAGATGAAAGATACTCCCTTTTCAAGTAGAAAATTTGAAGAAGACGTAATTTGCTACCTAACGAGCGCAAGAGAGAATACTTTTTCGCATTTAGCATAATCTTAAGATGCTTCAGTCACGCCAGGATACTGGCTATGAACTGGCCCCTTTTCGGTCATCCGGAAAAAATTACTACCTGAGTAGTATGAATTTTCCCCATTATAAGGGCACTAAAAATCAATGACAAAAATGCATACTACGTAAGTAGTCATTTTTTGCAGAGTCGACAGGTCTGCAGGTCGGCGAACCTGGAACCGCTTGCTGCGAAGGTGAATTACCTCGAGGCAGTGGGACCTTGAACAGAGACACCAGGCCTCACAAAAATGGGTGTCGGCAACATGTGTACCCTCTCTAAGCTATGGAGCAGGGCCTCCCGAAATACGGAAATAGCGGGTGAAAAATGCACACTCTACGAAGATACTCTGGTATGATCTCAGTCGATGCTCATTGCAATTCGCTCATGACCCTTCCCTCCCAGGCTCGGCCTACTGACAGCCTGAAAACTCTGATTGTCTCGGCTTCCGGCCCCCACTCGTGTACTATAATTGCTCATAAAATTGTCATTATTCGAGTGCTGTCGCATGCCAGCAAAAAATTGCAAGCACAATTTAACAGTCAAAATTTTTGCCCAATTACGTAAATAAGGATTGGAAATGTTGCTTAGTGAATAACTGCGAGTGTCCGATAACCGAACAGAACCCTCACTTGGGACAGTAGGTCTTGCAAGTGCACTATAAAACGTAAAGGGAAATTCGCAACCTGTTAAGGCGATCCGAGAGGATGCCTATCGGGAGTGGAAGTCGAAAGTGGGTATGGAGGAGCGAGCGCAGGGTCAGGGGTACTGGAACATATGGTTGGGATTATGGAGACACCGTAACAAGAGGAGAAAGTGGGACTGCTCGAGGTAATGAGGAAATGTCGGCAAAAACCAGGTTAAAGTGGCCCTCGGGGACCATATCATGTACATTGAGCAACTGAAATGGGGGAATGCTCTTCTATACCCGTTAGGACTTGTAGGGGGCTCCTCCTGCGTACAGAAGTCGTCTGCGCGTACAAGCACGACGGAGGAAATTGGGCTAAGGCCATTGTGTAATTTATCAACTGTTTGATCAGTATCGGAACTTCAGAACCGTCACTGAGTCAGCCCATGGTCTCCTTCAGTTGGTATTGTTCTTTTTTTTAAAAATTTGGGGTTGGATCCGCTTGGGTGGTGAGCACACCTTGATCCATCACAGTCATCAAGCTTAGTCACATTCAACAAGACAATAGGAGAGACACAAGAATAAAGCATTTATTCCCTACAGAAACCACTGTGAGGTCAGGAGTGGTGCTCAGAACTTACCTTTTTGGTGTCGGTTGCTTTTACGCGTACGTCAGACTTAGGACAAGAGTGAATGTGTTCAAGCGATCTCTGTTGCATCTCCCCGAGGGGTACTGTATTCAAGTGGGGGCATGGAAGACTGTGACGATCTGGACGGACGTGTGTCTCTGTTGGAGTTATTAGGGCGGCTGAGTGTTGGCGTGTCGAGGATAGCGGAATGGCTGCGCATCTAGGGGGTTCGTGGGCTTCGGGATAAAGGTAGGCGGTGCGACGATGGTACTGAGTCGCAAATTCACACAGAAATGGCCGACTGAACCGCGGTTTTGAACCCGATTGTGGCCGGCCGACGACGGTATTTAACCCACAAACGCTCATTCCAGCTTCCTTAAGCTTTGACGCCAGAAAGGTGCAAAGAAAATTACTTAGTCCAACACCATTTCTCGCCAGCCTTCTGTATTCCTATTCAGCGAGCAGTCCATAGACATCAATTTCGCCCATGATTGACTACTAACCTACGCCTGCTTGTCCCACTTCACTGACTTTACTTGCTAAAGCACCAACCCCTCCAACTTTACCATATTTGCTACCTTTGATGGCGTCAAAGTAATGGTCACTTCTAAACAGCCGAAACTGACTATGATGTTCCTTGATTTTCCTTTTGTTTGTTTGTATCTGGCTGTCCGACAAAAATCCCAGGGAAGACCCATCACTTAAGGTTGATTTCCGGTCAGACTCTTTGTTGATTTTCAGTCTTTTTGAACTACTCCCGGCATTTAGGACGATAACTGTAGGAGGAAAGGCTGACGCCTAAGAGGTTCAAGTATCCTACACTTGTAGGTCATCACTGTCCTCCACTTTCCCCCCCCCCCCCAAGGCAGAGACGTCCTCTCCGAATACAGATGCTGAACAAGTGCGCTCTAGACTTGAGGCTTTGTTGGTTGTTTGCTCCGTGGAACGTATGCTCTACTTTACTCTTGGGAGGTACAGCATAAGACAACGTTCGAACTGTTGATTGACAAAAACAAGGAAAAGAGACATGATTAAGTAGTCGTTCCACAGCACTAAACTCGGTACTTCCTTTGGCACGTTTGGTTACGCCCCGTTTACGTGCGTATGCCTCAATTACCTTGCTCTTATTCATCTCCTCCGGCCTCCACCATTTTCCCTTGTTTTCCTGTCATATTTGGTCTCTCCCTTCTATCATCGTGTTTCTTTTTTGCCTGAACAGTAAGTGTTCTCTTTCCTCGTCGCTTCTGCCATCGGGTTCGAATAAAACCTCCGGCAAACCCTGACAAGACCTGCAGTTGCTGCTCTGCTCTTCACTGTGGCCGCCCAGTATGTCCACTGCTTTCGGGCACGCAAACACAGCCGTTAGATTAGGGGAAAACACAGGACCCAGATTTATGGCCCCTGTGATTTCAGTCCACTGCAGCGCAATGTGAACAATCTCAATGCTGTGAACCTGCATTACTGAGTCGACTGGATCAGAGTGCCTGTTGACCGACTGAAGTCAGCGATGCCCTTGTCATATAGTTAAGTAAGCTTCCCCTGTGCTCCTAAAAGATCATTGTCAAAACTTTCGATGCCATGGCTAAAATCGACATACAGTAGATATGCTATCACAGGAATTTTGGTCGAAATGCTGGAATGTGTCTTCGATTAGTAAAGATTACTCAAGTGGCGTCGTAATACTGACTATCGCACATCATATTCATTAAACATCTTAGTCACATTAGGATGCTGGCCTTGGAACGAGATTCGTTTGACGGCTATCAAAAGCCACGCTCTGTAGAAAAACTACTTATGTAGCATGAATGTTTTTCCTCTTGCTTTTCGATGTCCCTATGAATCCGAATATATTTTATAGAAAACAATAAAAAACTTCTGTACTCGATTAATAGAAAGTCATGCCTTCCTTAAATTATATGCGCGAAAAAAGATATTATTTGCTTTCAGAAACTTTCTGATTATAGGATTTTTAGGACCGCGAAATTTCCATTCAAAAAGCATCGTATCTGTCCATTTATCGATGCTGCTTCTAAAGCATACAACATGGACACATCCACTGTGAAATATTATGAGCCCTGTCTGACATCTTAATGGTATATATAAAGGTAGGATTTTACATACGGCGAATATAAAAAGTTATAGTTTAAAATGCAAATGCAACAGTAGGTCGGGTTCAAAAGTCTCGGAATTTCAGGTATTTTTTAAACCAGGAGATGCGTCTTCTTTAAGTACATTATTTAACAAAGACGTAATTTTCTTCCAACTGGACACAAGAATAAAAATATTTTTTTACATGTTTTCTGTGAAATATATTTCATCCTAACGAAATATCAGAAATCCGTGGGAAAAAATGATACTGCTTAAATGGTCAGTTTTTACAGAGCGCGGTCTTTGTGAGCGGTCGGGAAGAAGCTCAATCAAAAGCCGACGTCCTAATATGAGGGAAATATTCGGTGATAAACTTGTGTGCTAGTCAGTCTTACGAGGCTCCTTAAGTAATATTTACTAGTCGAAGACACATATCACAATTTCGGCTAACATTTAAGGAGGTACCACATCTACTGTAAATAAGCCACGTTTTGAAATTGCAGACAGAATGTTGCAGCAGCGGACTGGCCAAGTCTCCCAAAGCCTCCTCTCCCCCCCCCCACACACACAGGTGGTGACTCCCGCCGCCACCCCCTCTCTCCAACTCAGCCTCCTCGCTCTCCTAGCGAATCGCATATCATTTACATGGTTCGAAGAGGAATCACTGTAAACATGCGCAATGAGACGGTCTCAAGAGTATCTGGCGATGAGTTCTAAGGAAAATTTGAAGTGTCAGGCCAAAAAACTTCCTGTTACAGTGATCGCAGCTCCCTCCTCTGAACTCCTACGGTAGGTGGGCTAACTCATGAAATCTCAACAGAAATTCGGAAATGCGTTTTCGATTCTAAAAGATTAATTAACTAGCGTTGTAAAACCAATCATCGTACAGCATAATTCTATAATAATTCAGTTACCTCCCGGAGGCCGGCTTTCGAACAAACTTCTTTCCTTCTGGATCCAAAAACCATAGTCCGCAAAAAAATGACTACTAATTTAGCATGCATTTTTTCATTAATTTTCGATGCCCTTGAACATTCAATTATATTTCATGGAAAACATGCATAAAAATATGCATTATTTTGCTCATTCAGTATAAAGTATGTCTGCTTTCAATTTTACACTGACACAAGGGGTATAATTTGGTTTTAAAAGTTTCTAATTGTCAGATTTTGTAATACCGTGAAATGCTCGCTAACGAACCGTCATGTCTCTGCATTTACCAACGTGGCTTTTGAAGTTAACAATGTGACCCAAATCCACTGCTTCATTTTATGAACCCTATGTGGTCTCCTCTTATTAACGCAGAGAAATGTGTGGTTTTCCGTACGAGGAAATTATACGGATGGTAGTTTGGGAACCCTGAATGCAAACGTAACGGCTGGTCGGGTTCAAAATTATTCGGGAAATAGAAAAGTTTTATTAAACCAAATTATACTCTTTCTTGGAGTGTAAAATTGAAAGAAGGCGTAATTTGATACTGAATTGGCAGAAAAATAAATATTTCATGCATGTTATCCACGAAATATAATTGAATCTTTGAGGGCATCGAAAATCAATGAAAAAATTCATGCTAAATAAGTAGTCATTTTTACGGAGTATGGTTTTTAAATGCAGCCAGAAAGCAATTCATTCAAAAACCGGCTTCCTGTAGTAACTGAATTATTATGGGATTATGTTGCAAAGTGATTAGTATTACAACCCTGCTTAAATAATTTTTTTCGAAACGAAAACACATTTCGTAATTTCTGTTGAGATTTCATGAGTTAGCCCACCTACTGCACCTCTTCGTGTCTATCGATGATGAAGTGTGGCCAGTGCTTTGGGAATTACAAGCAGCGCCTCGTTCACCTCTATCTCTCTAATCCACCTTTACCGATCTTTTGCATGCATTTTTGTTGATGCTTGACCATTTGTCCTCCGAACATTTGAGATTTATCCGTGTTCATCTACCAACCGGCGCCAAACCCTTGGTTGTTTATCCAGCTTAACTTCACCTGGAGATTCTTGTTAAAAATTTTTGCCGTTTTTGCTCCCTTAATTTTACCGCCTTGGCCGTCCTCCTCTGCCCTTTTAGAAGATTTTTGTTCACAAATCTCGTCCGTCTGCCCGCAGGTTTTATCACTCCCACAGGCCTTTCAGAAGTTGCCAATGTCGGCCAATCAGAGGCCGTGGTGGAGTGCAGAATCGGCAAATCTTTGAAGTTGACTGCAACACGCTTCTTCGCTCAGAAGCATTAGAAAAGACTAACTGGCCGACGTGTAAGATAAGAAAAGAGTCCATGCGGTTATATCGTTCGTCTTGCCCCCGAGAGTAGGAGTGTTAAGTGGTTAACAGGTCTGGAAAAGTTTCAGCTAATGCGGGCGAGTAAAAAAACTACGGCAGGAGGTGTGCACACAAGACCAAAACGAATGAGGTGGCCATTGCTGACTAATTCGTCGGGAAGGTGGGATCACCTGCGGTGGATTGTGGATGTGCTGCGTCCTACAACCAGGCCCTCTCCCCTTGATCCCAAGCCTTCGAATGCATATACGTGGATTGTGGCAAAACGGCTCAGTGGCACAGAGTTCACGTTTAGTCAGCCTAAAGGACACTGATTCGAATTCAAGCACCAGATTACACCATTTGCGTCGGTTGGACCGACACTGGCAAATTAGTCGGACTTTATTTCGTAGCCGTACCTGCAGTAGATAGGTCCCAGCCGCCGATCATACGGGACCCGTGGTAAAAGGGCGTTTAACTCTAACGCCTAACCCCTAGCCCTAACCCCCTACCCCTAACTCTAACCCCAAACACAACCTCTAACCCCAACAGGTACGGCTACGGAATAAGATCTTGCCGGTAAAATTACCCGGAAACCACCGTTATTGTCTACCCCTCCCTGCCTGTTTACCTTGCAGACTCGTCTCACTTCCGGCCTGGGGTTCATGAAAGGCCCCTCAAATGAGACTATCAGAAACGGCGTGTCTGTTAAATTACACAATGCCCCCCAGACGCTGTTTGCTTTACTGAACCTGAACCACAGAGCATTCTTCATCTTCTTGAAAGGCACATAGCCATATGTCAGTTGATCCTTTAACCTTGTTCTTGAGCTAAGAGAGACGATGGCCTCTAGCTTGGTAGGACATAAATTGCAGAGTTTTACAGATCATCCTACAAGCGCACAACGAGTAAATAGGGGCAAACAGGGAACTGCTGAGGACTAAGGTCTTCGCACGTGTAGTCGACAAAGTTGCCTGTACAGAGTCTCAGACGACCTTCATCGCCTTTGCGAAAGCTTCAGCGCACATCTAATTGCGGATGCACCGGGCAGTCGGGTTGAACCATTCGAAACGTTCGGAAAATTCCCAAATTCTCCTCAAGCATATGCGATACAAATCTCTTTCTACTGGTCAGCAGGATGCTGTAAAAATTCTCCTACGTTACCTATTTGCTAGAAAATTATGTTTTCTTCAAATTCGGCCCCTGTGAAGTGAACGTGTTTTATTTTAAGATATTTCCTAATTCATTAAGCACTGTATGCTCTTTAACTAATTCATAACTCTTAAACTAAGTGACATTTATTTTTAGTGACATAAACAATTATAACAATTAAGAGGGACTTTTCGGTACAAAAATACGGCTTTGGTTAGGAATAAAAGTATCTTTGTGATAAGCACTACTAAACACGTGCGTCTCTTGAAGTTGACGAATTCCTCTTTAGTTACCAACGTCAAGGAAGCCGGTCCTCATGAAATGAGCATAAGAAAACACTCCTGAACATTAACTATAAATGCAACACATCCGCGCCGTTTAAATGGTCGTTTTCTCAATACAAAAAGAAGCTCATTCGAAGCAAGCATACAACTGTTTGCGAAAAAACTTAGGATTGTCCTCCATGCTAATAAATATTTGGTGAGGTTTGGATCCGCAACCCCACCTGAATGATACCATATGGTCAACTTTACAAAAAAATTAGTGGATGTGAGTACGCTGACTCAACAAATATCACGTATTTGCACCTTCCCTACAATTTTAATGCAGCGAGTGATGTGTCACGGCGGGATGAGTGTTTATACGCCGCGTATCAGTTCACACGCGCTCCCCTGAGTGTGCTTCGAGCCCTGCTTGAGCCCTCTTTATTTTCCTAATCCAGCGAGTGGCCAGGTAGACTTGCTGACCAATTGTTCGGATGGTGTGGAACTCCGCGGTTCCACTATAGCGGCCGCGCACTGCGAATTACCACGCGGGACCCTGCGTGGCCTTCCAGTAGTGATTGCGCCCCTTGTTATCCCATCATTCCAACGAGTGTTTGTGTCGGAGGAGAGTGCGTACACGCCACCATCACTCGCTTCCCTGCGCATGCTTCGAGCTCTACTTGCGCTCTCTTACTCCTCCTAGGTTACGTATGTTTACTCTCTCTCCGTATCATGTGATAGCTAAGTGGTTAGCAGAGAAACTCAAGCCCATACAACATCAGCTGGTACCACGCAGCTATCGAGATACCTTTCACTTCATTGACGACATTTAAGACCTCAACCTTAACGTCATGATGTTCTCACTAGACGTCCTAGTCACCGAGACAGTTGATTACATCTGTGATTTTCTATCTGCCAGTCATCAAGAAATAGGAATACCGACGAACACACTCGAGGAACTATTACTAAGGTGCATATTAAATGTGCAGTTCCTTTCTGACAACCAACTCCACCGACAAATAGACGGCGTTGCTATGGGCTCGCCTCTTGGACCTCTCTTAGCCGATGTCTTCATGGGCAAGCTGGAGAGATTTCGATTAAGCGGCCAGATCAAAAAGCTTAAACATTACGGTCACTACGTTGATAATATCTTTGCGATTGCAACCACAGAAACCGACATTGATGCCCTCCCAAATGCTGCAAACCGAGCAAATTCGTCGATTAAATTCACGTTGGAGATGAAATCGGCCGGTTCACTTCCTTTCTTAGAGGTTCTTCTAAACAGGAGATCTGACGGCAGCATCCGAAGGAGCGTCTATCGGAAGAAAGCCTGGTCTGGACAATACACAAACTTCGCTAATTTCGTACCTCTCCAACAAAAACGAAATCTGGTCAGGTTTTTGACGCAAAACGCTAGAAAAATTTGTTCAACAGATAGTATAAAGAGGAGCTTAAAAAAATCCAGGACTTGCTTCGCAAAAACGGGTATCCTGACAGGTTCATTGCAAAGAACCTTGCCGAACGACCCGCAAAACCCACCACACTGACTGCCGAAAAGATAGCGTTGTTCGTCAAAGTCCCTTTCCAAGGAGACGCCTTGACCAAGCTGTCTCAGGAACCTCCCCAGCAGCAAGGGTTCGCATATCATTCTCTACTAACGCTATTTTACGCGGAGAAGGCAAGGATAGGCTGACACCACAGACAGCCTCAATGTGCATCTACTCATTCACTTGCTCTTGTGGAGCAGGTTATATTGATCGTACGAGTAGGCGCCCTTCCAAAAGAATGCGAGAGCTCCTTCCCGCATGGCTGGCAAAAGGTGAAACTATGAGAATAGACAGCGCCATCCCTGCGCATGCAGTGGATTCAGGGCATCGTGTGGACCCCGCTGAAGCATTTCGTGATATTTATAAGGTCCCCTAGAGCTACTCAAAGATACTGGGCCAGCGCCCGTTAGCAACACTAGAGGCGGCCGCCATCAGGTTACGAAAACTGACCCTACGCGCCCAGAAGAACCTCGTTCAGGCTCCGCGTTTACCTTGGTCAAAGGTTGACTAACCACATACAACTTTCTGCGCCCTTTCGCTCTTGCCTAGCCTGTATTTTAAAAACTAACTTTTATAGATTTTTTTCACTCACTGTACCCCGTCCCATATAACTGTACTGGCCTGACGAGAAGTTATCGAAAGCAAAGTTCGCTCGCCACCTTTTCTTCTTAACTTAAATTGTTTAAGCAAGCTAACCGTCTGGTATCACTCAGGTGGGGCTGCAGAACCAAACGTCGCCCAACTTTCTAACCTCATGCATGTACACTTTTCCGCTTTAAACCGCATCGTAAATCGCTAGTTAATGTTCCGTCGCGTTCAGCGACTTACTGTAAATAGCGGCGCGCACTGCTGTTAACGCATTACGGAGTGAGACTAGCTGGTAGGGGGGAGCTATACTTTGCTCTTACGGTTAGAGCACTAAGAGCCCCTGCCATATTGACCAGGCCCTTCATATAAGCAAACTTGTTAGCCTACTGGCAGCAATCAACTTGGCCATTTTTCCAACAAAATTTGCGACCTGAACGATTCCCTTGCCACTGAAATAGCGCGCACAGTAGTCGTGCAAAGAAAAACCGACTTCTGTGCGTATCTTTGTCCGAAAGAATATTTCAATAATCATGTAGCAGAAAGCGCTATAGACGTGATCTAAACAACTTAAGCAAACTGAGTAAATCAAAGTCTTTCAAAACTCTTCTCAGCCTTCTGGTTGTGTGAACGAGACTGTGAGTTTTCATTTTGGCCCTTCCTAACCACTATACAGATACCCCGTCCGGCTAAGAACCTACGAAGTTCATTGCTTAAATTACTGGCTCGTTCGCTTCACTAAGAGGTTCATCTGACATCAGCGCAAGCCTATAAGTTGAGTCTTACAGTCGTCGATGAGCAGTTTAACACATCTCAGCTTTGAGCGAGTGGCTTAACAAGCTCACAGTTACCTCCCTGCCTAATCCGACGCACTAGCAGTGTTAGATTTTAAAATTACCGTCAAAGGCCGTTTAGCCAGAGAGGTTAGAGGCTAAATCAGGCCAAAGATTACTCCTTTGACGAGGTTACGCGCATCTCAGGGACATTTCAACCGAAATCGAATTGTTGTTTCGACCTCTTCTGCCTGTGCCAGCCAGTGCTGGGTACTTTTCATTTGGTCGCTCCTCCCCCACAAATGGACAGGCAGGAGTTGCGCTGGACCAACACGGAGACCAGATCACTGTACGGCAGGCATTAGCGGGCCTACGCGCCCACATGCAATTTCATACATTGGGGGGGGGGGGGGTTGGCGGCACGCCTAGGCGTAGACTCATGTCGTAACAATCACCCGAGTCCAATCCCAGGTCCCGTCAGCTTGACTCTGTCCTGAAACGGGGTCCAGGAAGGTAAGGGAATAGTGAGTGAGGTAGATGCGTCGAAAGTCTGCTGCCGCTACAAATCAGTCTGTGCGCAAGTCACTGTCCTCGCGCCCACCCTGTTGTGCGGCACAGGGTGGATATCGTCGGCAGTTGTGTGAAGTAGCCGGGTGCAAAACGCCTAATCCAAGCAATGCCCCTAAATTAACAAGAAGAAACAACCTCCAATGAGGACCGCTGTAATTTGCTCTGGATCTTTCTGCGCCGGTGTTCTGTAGGTGTTCAGTCAGACTGGAAATTTAACCAGTACTGGGAACGTGCTCTTCCCCCCTCCCACTGCCCAGTAAGTTATTTGGATTCCTTCTTCCATGATCGCAACGATAATGTGAAAGTGCCTTTCCAATCTGTGTTTTAACAAGGCTACCGCCACTTTCTCATGCTCGTTTTCTGTTGTCTTGCAAGCATTCCACTTCTAGTGCAAAAACGAAGCTGCCGTTTATTAAGCCATTCAGAGGTCAAACTGGAAGTCTACTGATTTGCGAGGCATGATGGTTGCAGACCGTGTGCTAGTTAAGTCGAACTTTGATGGAGAACAGGCTCGCAGGGGATTATCTTTTGGTTACATCAACGGTAAAGTCGGGCTGGAAATTTTGAAATAGGTGGACCTATGGTCGCCTCCTTTGCTTTGTTCTTCATGGTGGCAGAATTGATCAATGTAGCGCCGGCTGACGAAGGAGGCGAGGGGGATAAGACCAGATCGACTGATTTTAAACACTTGTCTATGACGCTATTAGTGTTACATACAGTGAACTCCGACAAATCAGTCCAATGGCTAAATAGGTTGGCTACTAATTCGGACCAAATATAAGAGACCCAAGTAAGGTCAAACCCATTAGAGCTACGCCACTCTCATTGGTAAGGCTGCAGTAGGGTACAGGACGAGTGCCTATTTCGCGTTCTAGCCCTAACCAAAATCTTAAACCTGAACTTAACCCTTACGCTAACCACTACCTTAAAGTTAACCATGGTTTCCCTGGAATTTAGCCCAAGGTCACCTGTGCTACGGAACGGGGTTCCTACCCCCATGGCCACTGCTTCATTTAATTGCGTATGATTCTAAATCCTTATTCAGGGTTACAGAGATGAACGGGTGGACCGCGTTACGGACAGACAGGGGAACGATTCATTTACTGAAATTTCAGTCCTCTGGCCCGAATAAGCCTGTAATTGACTTGAAAGCGCACGAGGCAAAACGACTCCACTATCAAGAGGCCGATGGCGGCAGCGCCGCGCCGTCGACAGGAACAGCCTGATGGCAGACGGCTGCCAAAACAGGAGCTGATGATACGTGACTCGTCAATGATTGGGCATCTAATAGATATTTTTGGCAGATTCGGATAATTGATCTCGCTCGATTGCGAGAAACTGGGGCGGCATCGGTGGGGTCCGAACTCACGAGAGCAAGTGCAAGGCTTGTGTACATCCAATACTTTAACTTCCTGAGCTACGATATCTGACCGAGAACCTTGTGTGTATTTACATTTGGGTTAAGTTATCAGGCCAACCTACTACATGAAATACATTAATTCTGATACAGTAAATGACTGCTCGAACACGATTTCCTAGTCTCGAATCGACTAGGCCGGGCTGATTCGTCCAAAGTAGAGAGATTAATCGGAAACCACTGCACAGCGCTTTCTTGATTGGCCGAAATAAACCAACCAGGGGTACTGAGGCACGACCAATCTACTATAGACGGGACTTCTATGCTTCAGTTTGCATCTGTTGCACGAATTCACGAGCTGGTACGGGTTTCAGGGTTTTATACCGTAGGTCCAGTTGCTAGGTGTAGATGGTCGGAAAGGCCCTTTCTGCAAGATGACTCTTGGGCTTTTTAGAACTGTTTATCTTATGGAAAACACAACGGTTCAGCGTTCTGGCCGGAGAATGAGGACCCTCTGCCGTTGGAATGAAATGCGCGTGCACAGTGGCGGTAAGTCCCAGATGAAACTCGCGCGGCTCTTGCGTGGCAGCCAGCCCTAGGTCCGTTCACCAAGGACCAGAACCGGCCAAATTCTGTGACTCGCTAGCATCACCTGCCAGCAAGGAGGACCAATGCCCCCTTGTGATTCTTCGCCATTGGAGCCTTCAGAAGCGTAAACACTTATTTCTGTCAAGTGCATAATTAGACATCTCGGTGATGGACAGCCAGTGCGGTAGGGACGCCTCGAATCTTACACTGGACTTTGGTCATGCAATTTAATCCGGAGAAAAAAGGTTAGGCGAGAGGCAAACCTATCAAACGAGTCAGTTAACTTCAAAAACAGATTTCTCGGTGAGGCTACTGCCTGACATTTCAATTGAAATCACCCCCCCCCCCTTCTGCAGAAACTGATGCGTTCTACAGTACAGAGCGCACTGCTTGTGCATTTGATGCTTGGTTGGCCAACACTGATTAATGGGAAGTAGTGCATCCCCTGAATGGCAGTCAACGTTCTCTAAGACAGTTATCATCATTCTATATTTGCAAGAAAACCCGCAACTCGTATTCGTAGTCAGCGACCTTCCACCAGCCTCATCCTGGCTGGATCTGGCTTCCGCTGACGCGGCTGAAGGATGAGGGTTCGCCCGGACGAGTCCCGTCGAAGGTGCGTTCCCGAGTCAACCTGAAGCACTTAAGCTCCGAAGCCACACGCGCAGCGGACAGAAAACGTCATTTCGAGTGAACGGACTGACACCGATTCGATAGTGCATACCTGCAGGCCGCTGAGTAGGTAGTAACTGACGCAACACTCGAGGAGAGAACAGGGGCCCACAAGCCTAGAACGACAGTTTGACCTGAACTGGCTGGACTCCTGAGACTAAGTCGTGAGATACAGAACCCACATGTACAGCATGCGCCAAAGGGCGAGAATTCGCACCGTGTTCCATCAGCCGCAACCAACCTGGCCAGCTGATTTAATCGAGACCCCTCTCTTCTGGTTTCGCGAGCCAGTTTACTTCAGTTTGAGCTACTGCGGATAAAACCGCCAGTTCCCCTCGAAATCCCATGAAGAAGTCATTCAAAGAGTAGGCTCACTCTGAGTCACATTTGGAGTACCAGCTCAGGGTGTGACTCTTCCCAGGCCGTTAGATTTAGACCCAACGGGCGCCTACGCCACTGACTAGTCGGGTGCGACCAGAGGACGTCACTCACTCCAGACTACTCGGCGACCAACTTGGCCCACCGGTGCTTAACCAGTTCCGTCTGCTACAAGTCGGACGACAGACTAGTTCTGCCTGGAGTACTAACATGCATGCTAAGTTCCGTTCTAGCCACTTCTGCCATTTACCATCTTCACAAGAATAGCGAAAATTGGCAGTCCTACCCACGGACCGACACGATAACCAATCTCATCGCAATTAAAAGTACTGTGGTAACTTCAGTGTGAGAGGCTACTTCCTTGGTCCAAATCAAGATCTGACTCATCGGCAGATACAATAATAGAGAAAACCTCCTGTTCTAAAATTTCTACCCAACGACCTAGCCAGCATTTAACGATCGTCCCCTAGTATTCGATACCAGAGGGCCAGGGTTAACTTCGGATAAAAGCCACAACGGCACGCTCCTAAGGGGGCTATGAGCAGCAAGTAGGCGGACAACGTGAAACGTCGTGTGGAATTGTCGATGCCCACAGTCTGTTTAATAAAAGTAACCCTAAGATCGTCAATCAGGGGTGAACAGCGAAATGTCGCCGTTCAAGTGATTGCTAAGAGTCCAGACCCAGGGCAAAGGGAAACAGGAAGGCATTAGCAGATCGTCTGAATCTGCACTGCAGAGCTGGCTGGAAAACACTAACAAACAGGAGTCCAAAAATAACATAAATAGTCTTCAATGTGCCATTCAGTTGGTGGACGTCGGCGTGGGGTGGGACAGAGAGGAATGAGGGAGGCAGTGCGGTATCGAAGGCGCACGCGTGATTGAGTCAGAAGGACTGCGTCCTGCGGCATGATGCACGCATGCACATGCACAGAGCGGTTCAGATCATGACTGGATCTCCATATTTCCCCACACCCGCCAACCATCGAGAGAGAGAGAGAGAGAGTAAAGGAGCGGAGAATGAGCGACAGGCAGTGGTGGCTCTGATTGGCACAAACCAGAAGAAATAGAGCAGGCACCTGAACGGCAAAGGCACCAGGCAAAACAGATTGTGGCGGGCTTCCGACTTTCACTAGATATACAATTGGCAGAAATCTCGCGGCGGAAGTGGTAGAGGGGTGATACTTCGTACAAGGGGCAAAGGGTGGTGAAAAGGAAGAAGAGTTACCGTTCTAGAGGAGCGCTACGGAGAGGAGACCATGTGAGGCCTACAAGTGAGGTAGCAGGGTGACAGGCAGGAGTAGAACCAGGTCGGTGTGGAAAAGTGGGAGCTGAGAAGAGCAAGTCAAGCGTCATAAAATCTTGCCGGCAACAAGGCCAGGAGGTGGTGGTGCTATTAATCAGCTGTAGCAGGGGTGTGGATTTAAAAGAGGTCGAAAAGCGCAGTGGATTAAACTCGGGATAGGCAGGAGGGAGTGGAAGATGCTGTTTCGGGCTGGCAGCGTGGAGTGCAGGCAGAAAGAGGTGTGACGTGAATCCATCATCGGAGGCGGGAATTTCTTTTTCTCTCAGGATGGCTTACGCCGACAGGGGGGAGGGGGTGGCAGTAGACGGTGTGGGGTGGCGCAAAAACACGACGTTTCACTCGGTAGGAAAGCTAAAATAGTGCAGAAAGAAATAGCACACACATTGTGCAGGGCACAGCAATATGGATGAGTATTCCTGAGATCAATCAGAATAATTAAAGACAGAAAAGGGTTTTAAAGGCAACAAGTGGCGAAATGAGCGTTTCGTGGCGGCGCGTCCTCAAGTGGTTGATACGGAAAATCTGCCAGACAGGCAGATAGTAAGCCAATTAAAACTCGGAGGCAAACCCATCAGGGTTCACTGTCCACGAGAAAGACTACAACGGTAGCGATGTGCAGATCGCTGTGGATCATCAAAGAGGGTTTTGCCTTCCACTGCTACCCTGACGCCAGGCTGCAACGAACCGAACTACCACAGGATAAAATCTCAAAAAAATCAAGGTCTGTTGGGGGTCCACAACCACACAAGCTTCCACACCACTGCAAGAATGTGTCATTATGTGGTATTTTGAATGACGTACGGGCGTCGACAAGAGTCTGCCTAATTGGAAAGTGCGTGGTGGATTGGGCGAACAAAGAGATGGAGACTGAGAAGATTTCTCCAGGCAAGCGTGCATTTGCAGTCTTTGTAGTTGTCACCGCTACGCTATGGATACAGGCCGTTTGTGGGCAGTTGGTCTTTTCAAGGCTCGCTGCAGAAATGTGGAGACACCAGAAATTGCCCATAACTACTTCCTGGAGCTTTTGGATAAATCCCAAACTTCGGATGTTTTCTCCAAGCTAGGCCGGAGCGCACGTCATCATTGTCGGCCACCCCTAGCTTAACCACTCGCCAAGCACCTGAAAAGTCCGTCATCGGTAACGGACATCATTTCTGAGTTGCGTCGAAAGATTGATGATTAGGTGCCCCACACTAAGTGTGCCCCAAGGAACTGAATGACGTTCTCCTTCCCTGTTCAGAGATAGGAAACAAGATGGAATGTTAAAATTACAGACGCACCGGCTTCATTCATCAACGACGGCACAGAGGTCTCAACACGTATCCTCTGGAACCGTTTGACTCCGGGTCAGGGACGTAGGAACGAATAAAACCTGATAGATTTTTCGGTCTGGCAGTAGGCATCGCTTAAATACCTACCCTTAAAACTCTGCCAGCAGAGGTGCGTTGTTTTCGACAGATGATGTCTGCCGACCAAATTGTCTTTTGAATTCTTCAATGGGACTTTTCGCGACTTGACTGGATTCTGTTGCAGAGTTCGACTTAGCCGACTGAAATTCTCTCTGGACGATAATTAAGGGTGCTGGCATACTCCCGGAATTCACGAACCTGATCGAGGCATACTAAGATTCAGGGTGACGGCTAAAGGAGTTATTACTTCGCTGCCAATGACCTCTCCTAACAGCGGTTCTCTTTATGCACTACGGTCGCGGGAGGTCAAGCCAGGGATCAAAGAACACGGGCCGCACTGAAATCCGTGATGTCATGGACTCTACAGTTGTCTGAACAACCATTGTACAAGTGGGCAATCAAGTTAACTTCTCAACATTTGGCATACTCGATGAGATTGCAGCAATTAACGACACGAATGTCGGCCATCAAACAGTCATCACACCAAGTGCAACGATCCCTGATGAAGGGGGAGAGCCGTGAATAATCATAGGAACTCGGTAGCATGGCGACGGCATCCTATAAATACTGCAGCCCCCTTCGCATAATCTGCTTTTGTCTCTGACAATGGGTTCGAGCAGGAATCCGAAACATCAGGCTAATAAAGCTCTCGTCCTAGCGATCGTGTCTCTTTCTTCACGACTGCTTCCTGGGACTCGGCTCTTCGCTTCTGTTGACAATCGAGAATGATGTTTTGGCTTCTTTATAAGGTATACGGGAGACATGGATTCTATCACAGACTAGGTCGCAGTGGCAGAGCAGTTTTACAGATGTTAGGTAGTCCGAATAACCCGAGAACATGTGAGCCTATGAGTTGTGGATATGAGGCTGCTCCCTCGTTTCTCAGTTTTCTACAAGGATTGATTCTATCCACAACAAATGCGCACAGTGGGCAGTCAAGCTAGTCCGCGTTAACTTACCTAAATGTAAAAGGCGCTCTTAGGTTCGTCGACGGACAGCGTGATACTAGCCTAGAGAACATCCATACGATTTCGCTGGGAGTGATGAGCCTGTTTGCCGATGTTACGGGATAGAATTGACGATAAAATATCCGAATCTGCGACTGAAACCGACTTGGAGGCCAGGCAGTTGTGTGAACCACTGCAGCTATGCACCAAGTGTGTAGTTCATTTTTAAGGGCAGGTTTATGGCTCAGCAATGGGCAGTTTTGGCGGATGCTCTTAAGAAAGGCTTTGAACAACAAACCATGGGTGACAGTTTCGTCGTAATAGATGACGTCGGCCTTAGCGAAACGTAGACCAATGTCAGGAACAAGTTACACCCATTCAGCAGCTGGGTTGTTAGACGCCAAAGCGGCAATAACAGCACATGCATTTCACGAGGTTTCTTACAACTTAAAGACGGAGGAACGCACTTTTCTGTCAGTCTGACTGCTTCGCTGAAATGTAGCTCACTAATAAGACAGATAACTACATAAATTTCTCAAAAGACCTACAAAGTATTAGGTGTAGGGAGACATTTAACGAGAAGTGGGATAAATTGGTTTCCAGTTCCGAAGAAAACCAGTGACGACCTGCCTCTCTGATATGACCAAGTTAGGGTTTCGTAGCACGCACGTGCGCGTCACCTCTAATCGTGTTTACGAGTTTGCATGTACTTACGGATGCTAGCGCACTGGGTGCACGCGAGGACACTTGACAACTATGTCGGTCAAATATACCAAAATGACTTCCGGGGGCATAAAACAAGACGTCCAAAAGTCCAATGCCGAGGCATACTTGGGCACTGATCACACTATGGATTCAATGCTGGCATCTAAGACCCCGAATAGTGCAAGGATGGCCTACGTATCCTACGCACCAGTAAGGTCAACGCTGTGCAAGTGGTCGGGTCACGTGGCCGGCCTTGCGATGGTAGCGGGCGCTCGTCTAAATGGATCGCATCCTGCTTCTGCTCCCACAAACCCTGGCCGTGCCCTCTCGTACATCCGACTAATTGTTCATGTTCTTTATTACTTGTCGCGTTCAACTTGTTCTAGCCTGCTTAACATGGCCCGCCTCCCTAATACCCTTTATAGGCTTGGTTGTGTTCCTAGGCTGCTTATAATTTATAGCCCCCAATGTTGTTTATCACCTACCGTGTTGTATTTATTCTACACTGTTCACATGCCAACGTCCAATGATATGTAAGCAGGCAAAGGTTGATTGCAGTTAACTGAGAGGCGCAGTAATGCGGTAGGGTCATTAACTGCTGCTTCCTTCGCAATGTTGGCCCTCTCAAAATATTTACGCATAGAAAAGCGGTGGAAGGGGCCAAATTAACTAAGAGGCACCATTTTTCCAGTGATTTACACAGGTGGCTGGAAACAGTCGCGATTGAAAGCCAGCACGTTACCACATTCGAAATAAGTAGGGATACCATTAATGTTGGTTAATATTGCAAAATCACCAAACTAGTAGGTTTCGATTTGAAATCATACCTAAGGATTTTGGCCAATGCTTCATCGGTTTGAAGGGCCGAAGTGGCCTTGTAGCCGCCGCCCTCTTGAGCAGTCCGCAGCTTCACGAGAGTGTGTAGACAGAGGAGTGTTGACAGGACTAAAGGTGTCCACAACGGCCACTTATAGACCTAGACCCTATCATTTCCCAAGTATACAGCGTCACAGTGCCCATCTGCTGTGGTAGCACCCACGGAATGGAGAATGGGATTCCGATGGTCATGGCACAAACTACCTAACGATGGGTCGCTGAAGTCAGCCAAAAAGGGATAGACGAATTCGAAAGCTCACTCCAGATCTGGTGTCCCAAAGTGCGCAAACGGTCTGAAGTGCGCGGCATTAGCAGCTGCCGGGAAGATTCGTGCTGACTGCAACGCCTACTGCGATGACAGACAGCGGATAAAAGAGGACGAGCAATTCAAACTAGGGTCATTTAGCCTCGCCTGGTAGTTAACTGCCCTTGTTTTACTACCACTTAGGTTACCCAATTAGCAACTGGTACAAGGACACGGATTAAAGGGGTTTAAACCTCAGGTCTCTACGACCCAAAGCTATCGGGGGAAGATGACTAGATTGGAAATGGCCACTCCAGTCTTCCGTGTCTCGATTAAGCTAAGTTTCTGCTGACTTTTGCCTGTTTGGTTCCTAAAAATTTGAAGGTGGATGTGCTGAAACCGTCCTCAAAACCGGATAACTTAGGCTCTCAGCAATGATGTTTCATCGCTCAGAGTGCTTCATTCCATTTAAACGCCAACTGGTAGTGCAATTGCAGCATATTTGGTGCGCTAGATAGATCAAAGAAAACCCAGCCAGAGTGCGTTTTGCTTTTGGGTGGGCACGAATCTGCGATGTCTCCGATACTCAGAAAAGCCTGCTAATTGCGCAAACTCATTGACATTCGCTTCTTCCTGGCACGCAAGACGAGTCTACTGAGTTGTTAGAAATAAGACACCGTCTCGCGCCTGACCGTGAAATTCACATGTTATAATGAAGACTTATGAGTTCGAACTTTTGCACACAGACACCTAAAAAGATACCAAACCGAAGATTGTCCAGTAGAAAAATTGGTAATCGCTCCTGACACTCAAAGCTGGAGCGGTTCTTCCAAAAGCCGTCATTTGGGACTAATTTAAACTCATTTAATTATTTTAACCGTAAAAGGTCGCCTCCCTATCCTTATCTGCGAGCCAGACATGCTTAAAGTACCAAAACGCAAGTCGCTTATAGGCCAAAATAAGAATAGTTGTGCATGCAGGTGGGGCAGAAACATGAGGCGATTCATAAAGAAGGCGGCCAGACTAGGCAACGTGTCACCGGTCAAGTGGGTCAGACTGGTTTTTATTAGTACGATGAAACTTGATGTGGCAACCGAGTGCACCACTACCGTAGCCCTGATTTGCCAATTAAATTATCGCAAAGCACGGTCATGGTTTGGAAGGGTTCCAGTTGAAGGAATAGTTTGCTCATTCCCGTGGAGCTGTAATGCCCACTCCTTAATGTCGCCTTTACGGCACACTGACTCATGTGAGATCCTAGATCCCAAATCCGATTTTGAGGCCCGATTCTTGTGACGGAAAGACCAGGGAGGGAGAGAGGGTATATTAATTAAACGGGCGATTTAACGTACCATTCGGAAACTTGTGCGTGCCGTGCACAGATGCTCTCTACAAAGGCTCGTCTAAAAGAAGAAAAAGTAATTGTCACATTGGCGACTGAGAAAAAAGCGAACTTACTTTGTTACAAATCCACCAGGTGGGTAGTTGGGTAAGACTTGGGATTGGACGATATTGGCGATATAAGTGGAGGTAAGAGGTGTATCGCTGTTGGCTGCGCCCTCGATTGTACCTGAAGAGATAAAGGCCAACACTTGAACTCTTCATTGATAGGACCATATGGGGAGGCAGGTGGTATATTTCACAGACTCACGGGTGCACTATATGGTGTCCAGGCATCCCGCCACATGCACGTGACAAGAGAGCGCTCGAGGCAATGTAATTAGCCCTGCCAAGTGCTATTTGGCCACCCTCTAACCCCACGTTATGTACCCGCGATGTCACCTGAGGTTTACCACCTGTGCAGATGTAGTACACGACGGCGCGCGGTGCAACATGAGTCTCGAGCTGATGATAGCTAGGAAGCCAGAAATGGCTATTCCGCTCTCCCTTGGTTTTGTCGGTAATGGTGGAGGGGTGCTCACCGATCGTTCTCACGGAACTCACTCGTCCCCTGTTGTGCCTTACGGGCTCTCTCACGAGCCAAACCGGCAGCAGCACAGCGGCGCATGATAAAGGCACGTATTTGGTGCTTCTTCAGGTGCCTTTCAGCTAGTTCGGACACATTCTTAATGTACGGAAGCGTTCGCCAGTTTTTTGGTTTGGGCGCCTGATCGGAACCATCTAGTTCCTTGTCTTTTTCTTTTAACTCTTGTGGTCTCATGCATCGGTGTACAAAATATCTAGGATACCTAATCTGGTAATTCCGTTCTGTTTGATAGGTTTCGTTGTCAGACCGATAGTATCCCAGTGCCCCCAGCCACTGTCGCTAAAACATCTCGCTCAATTGAGCCACATTCACAAGTTGCGCCTGATTGAACGGTGGAATACGAAAAATGCGTCCTGCTTCCAGCAGTCAGAATAGCTCAGTGGACGTAACTCTTATGGTACTGCGAATACTGCCGACAGCAGACGACAGCGCATGAGCCTGTTGCTCAACAACAGAAGGTCGGAAGGCGTTATTGGGAATGCGCACGCACAACAAACGCCAAGATTGGGGTGTCGCGGCGGACCCAGGTGCAGACTCACGCCGCGATACAAGCCGTCCCCCCTTTCCCTTAGAGTAAAAACCTGGCCAGGGTGTGTGGCGGTACGCCGCCTAGGTGCGGATTTTGCCGTGCCAGCCGTCTACGTCCTCTCCCGCCTCCGGTCTTTTAAAAGCTGTTATAACAGCGGGTTCAGGCGGGAAGGAGAAAGTGCGGCAGATGCGGCGCAAGTCTACCTTCATTATAGACTGACTACCTCACGTGCAAGTCACCGTACGCGCCCTCACCCTGCTGTGGAGCACACGATGGACATCGTCGATCACGTCGGTCGAACTGCCGCGAAAACCTGCTGTTGCTGGTGTGTGGCACGTACAGACGGGCCATTTGGCTGTCAGCTACTCCTGCCAGATTCCACCATCAGATGGATGACCGGCTCGGAAAATGGACTGGTGCCTGGGAGGGGGAAGATAGGGTGGGTTGACTCTGAGGACTTGCTCTCAACGGCACTCAGTGCACATTCTTCACGCGCTTTTAGACTACCACGGTGCGCTGAAATCCGTAGCTTGGGAGGCTGACAACTGACGAGGTGACTTGACCCATGTCTCGGAGCGGAGTCAGGCTGCAATAGCTCTTTCACAGTGTGGTCTCCATGACATACCTACACTGGGTTGGGATCTGAGCCGTCCCCTTGTTGGTTCTCTGCGTAAACCTGGTCCAGCGTGCGTGGACCAGGCGTGTGTGACGCGCATAAACAGGCCGTGTCAGCCAATGCGCCAGAGCCTGCCTTTGGTTACCGGACTAAGGTGGATGAGGGAAGGGAATGCGGTAAACACAGCGTATGTCGATTATCACTATAAACTAACTCACGCATAATTCACCGTCCCTGCGCCCACCATGCAGGGGGGTACAGGGTGGATATCGTTGTCCGTGACGGACGAACTGCCGTCACACTGTCAAAAAAACACTTCCGTAGTCATTTTCGAGTCTGTGTGTGGCGGCGTGCTAGCGTGCATTTTTCCACCTCATGCGCTGAGATCGGCTTCAAGTCCTGCCGAGTAATTACATAGTGGTGAATTGTTGACGTTCCCAAGTAAGTAGCGAGTCTTGACCCGGACAACGAATAAGTACCACAGGTCGGTGTCCGAGGCGCGCGCTGCTTGGTGACTTCCAAGACGGTTCTGTTGTGTGGCAATGCACGATGAGTTTCAGGCCCCCGTCTCTCCCATCCCCCCAGTGTTTGACTGTTGACACTCCTTTGTGAAAATGTGATTTGTGGGGAAGGGAGACTAAGGGAGGAGGGAGTGCGACAGTTTCTGCAGCAGTGTCTGATTCGGTGGCGTTTTATCACAATATAGATGACAGAAAAGGTCGCAACTGCACTTACTTTCGATAATCTGGCGTATGGAAGCTTCTAGTTCTTCATCCTGGCGGACGATTTCAGGATCGACCTCCGGAAGTTTGTTTAGGCCGACTAGGAGGATACTCATATTGTCTTTACTACCCTGAATAAAATCAAAGAAACGAGATGCATTAGAAACATCGATGCTAATGCGCAATTTAAGTTGCAATCGAGAATCATTGAGGAATTAAAGGCGTCTAGGCCTGGCAAGGGCATACTCGTTTGGGGGTTCGGTGTGACCTGGAAAGAGCGTTGTAAGAAACGCATGTCATTAACACTGTAAGTATGCGATAGCGATTGACTCGTGTCGGTTTTAGTGCAGCTTGTTTCATGATGGTCAAGGTTTGAAGGTATTTGGCACTTTAGGAAAATGTAAGGTGGCTTTATGGCAGTGGGCAACCCTTACGCCATACAAAGATACCATTGACGCAGGTTAGAGAAATAAGCTACCTCTCGTGTTACCAAAACACCATTGAAGGCGGTTGGCAAAGAGGCCGTCGGGAAGAGGTAAGTGAGCACAGCTGATGTCAACGTCTGAAATTGCGAGTATGCCAACTGCCGTCCCGATAAGGGGAAAACACGCAGTGCCCAGGCGGCGGACTTAAGGTAGACTCCTAGAACCCAGAGTATGCTGGGTGCCTGCTAGCATAGATAAAGCCTACCTCCCCCTTCCACGTCCGACTTCGAGCTCAAGAATTACAGGAAACCATTCCTCCACCAAGCCACCTCGCTTAAACGCTGCCTGGTTAGTCATGGCTCGACTGGACTTTGGTACGTACGTTCTGGTTGGACTTCCCGCTGGAAGCAGTGGCACCGTGTGGAGCAGTTCCTCATCTAACAACAACAATCTCTTGGGACAGAAGACACACATAATGTGGCGGATTTAGCCCACAGGCGTCTGAGAACACGGCACGGTCGAACCGCCAACGTTTTTCGTGTTTATTTGGTCGGTCAGACGATCTTTGTTTGCTAGGTGACGTTTTAGGCATACTAAGAGGCGGATCCTGTCTGTTCAAGTCAAAGATGAGAGCGAATCAGGTGAGGATATGCGGTGAAAACGAAAAAGCTAGCACAGCTGTGTTTCAGGAAGGAAGGCAGCAGGAAACGCTGGGGGATGTCACAGAAACGCAATATGGGCTCTGTATCATCTTACAACTATTACACTTGCTGATCTGCCCTTATCTTGGCCGTCAGTCTCCCTCCATAATCATCTCACCAATGTTTTCTAGACGTGAACAATCCTTGTGCGGTCACCAATGACGGTATGAGTCAAAAGGTTTCCAGCCCAGTCTCGCAATCTATTATGGCAACAAGAGGACGCTATTGTACAAAGCTGATGGTTCGACTTTGATTGTAGGAATCATGATGGGTGGCCACAACTCGGCGACAAGGTGTCAAAGTCAATCACAGAAAACATCCCTCTTAACAGCATACATTTTATGAAATAAGAAATTAGTACCAGAACTTTGAAGAATATACATTTTGCTCATCCCAAGACCATTAAGTGTCTCACATCTGGAATGCCCAGGGATTCGTAAGATATCGATTTTCGAACAAAAATGTTTACTGATGTGGACTTTTAACACAGACTAGCGTGGAACAGAAGTCCCACACCTTTCATGCATAAACGTAAGGTGGGTGAACGACAAACACGACCTAAACTTCCGACCGTTACCCGGCACTATGGTGAGGGGGTGGGGCCATAACGCGCCGGGGTTAAGAGCTGTACTTGAAGTTACGACCGCAGCTATGGTGCGTTTGTGCCCGAGTATGTGCAAGTGCATGCTCCTTCCATCAGTTCAGAGTGCGGCCACTGAAACCCCCAGTTATATTCAACGCTCCGGTGAGAATCACAGCCGCACAGCCTCGCAGCAGATTCACATGGTTGTTAGTGTGCGAAAATCCATGCGACGGCGGTAAGTTGACTTGGGTATGTGCACACTTTCACGAGAATCGGCGGTAATTTATCGAAAACTACACTTTGTGACCTGTGAGGATGCAAAAATGTACCAAACTGTGGAAGGTAGTTGAGTAAAACTCTAATTTGGGAATCATTTGCGATGTAGAAAGCTTCGGCATTCCAGTCTGCGACGCCATTCGCCGTCGGCAGGCTCCGAAGATGCTTGGAACTTAGACCACCAGGACGCCTATTGATGATTCAGCGACCGAGTCACTGCATGTGTGGGTTGAACACTAAACCACGCTGGAATATGATGGTTCCTCCGTCAAACACGGTGAGAGTCACCAATATCCTGGAGGAAGCAGTGGAAAATTATGTCCCAATTGAATCGCAGTAATGGAAAATTACGCGGAATGGACCTCATTCGTACATCCCATACAGACGTTTTAATGACGGGATAAGGCTAAGGAAACAGGATATGAACGTGGCAGAGTCTCGGTCTGGGCAGTTCGACTGTCGCAGGCGACAACGTGCACCGCGTGCCCCACAGAATGGGCGCAGCACCGGTGATGTGCGCGTGAATTACTTTGTAGTGAGGCTGGCTTGTGCGGCATCAGCCGCGCTCTTCCTCTCATTACCCACACCTCGCTTCGATGGCAAGAAATGCCAAGGCGACGGGAGGTGGGTGCGAGCGAAGTGACTGACGCAGCCACAGTACGCCTACGTCTGCCACGCTCGACTCCGTCCCCACTGCTACGACGCACAAGTCGAGTTTCGCACGTTTGGATGCCAACGGTCAGAGTTGCCAGGAGGTTACGTCAGAAAGAGGCCACTGGGACGTGACTCCTAGCTCCACCGAGCGAGTGATCCCCCTTGTCGGTGAGCTTGGAAACCATGACTGCAGGGACGTCGTAGTGGCTCAAAGGCGCGCAAAACTGATTACGGTGAGAGAGACTTTTGCGGCACTGAATTCTCGCTCTGTCCAACTTCATTGCATACCAATGCCAAAACGAAGCCAGTAGTAAGATGAGGTGAGACGCAGTGGGTGAATAGACAGTTCAGCTGTGTCTCCGGCGTAGTGCACATGTGCTGATCCCCCGACCGGCAAGAAACAGACCTCACACACCTGGACATCACATCGGGGGAGTATCCAAAAAGGGCATATAAGGGAACCTAATACTGACACATATACCAACGTAAGATGGTTGAGGATGCAACAATGAATGGTATTATAAACGAATGTGGCATAACCACCACAGCCTAGGGCCAGTCGAGAGTGCTTGCTGCAAAAAGGTAGGGTGGGGAGTTAAGAGCGGCTAAAACTTTGACAGCGGTCAATGGGGCCGAGTTGTCGCTCGTTATGTTATGGGGTTTTGCGAAATTGCGCAGTCACTTAAGTGCTGAGGAGAGCAGGACTGCAGTTGCGTAGTTCATAAAATAAGAAGTTTGTGGCCGACAGTTTCCAACCTGAGCCAACAGAGCCTTCGTTGAGTTAGTGCGAAAATCCAGTTTATCCAGCCTTAACAGGCGGTAATATAAGACTTCTGTTGTATCACACCACTCGTGCAGCCACAGCGGAAAGCAGAGACACATTTTACCACCGTGGACAGCAGGGTCGTTTGCATAGGAGGCTCAAAGTCTAACTCAGATTCTCAATGATCAACTAATTAGGATTCAAATCTCCAGTCTTCCCGGCCTCGAGTGGAGGCATGGATAGCTACGACATATAAACTAGAAATAACCATTATGTCCGTCTGTCCTTGTAGGAAACAACTCGCAAGCTCTGATTGCTCATCATTATGCGATCGCCCACATGGGCTCTGTTCTAGGCCGGAACTCCAAGACGAAACAGAATTGTCCGTATTTTGTCCTGTAATCCAGATACACCGGTGAACCCTGCTCCCATGCGACTTTCAAACTGTTTTGGTGCTTAATAAGCAGATTAGCAGGGGCCTTGCAAACAAATTCAAGCTAGCCCTCGTCCGTAGATAGTGCTGGTTAGGTTTCGAACGCATAAGGCGCCCCTAATCCGATGCGAGAGGTCTGGATTAGCCTTAACCAGTAAATCTGTATCAAACTGCTGTCAAGGGTCACATGATCAGCCATAACTTGTATGCGCCCTTTTTATGCTTGCACTATTCTAACGGTGGCTGGGGCGCATCCAGCAGAGCGAACTGCGCCTACTTTTCTGGGTCTGTGGTAAAGGTCAAACCGGTTCCGAACTCCAGTTGGGCAGAGCGCATTCACTAAGTAGTGGCAACGGGTGTAATGTTAGCAGCCAGAGTTACTGTGAAAAGAGAAGTTCCTGTAAGCCCGCAGCTGGCAGCTACCACACGCTGGCACCCTCGGAGTGCTATTTTGGATCACCCCTTCGAAATAGGGTCGATAGCTATAAATGGCGTTGGCCATTCATGCTGCCATCCACACTCTACTGCATGCGCAGTGAAAACGCCAAAGTGTAGTGTTGTACAGCTCACACCCATCAGTCAGGTGCGTGTACTTTTAGAGGTCGACAGAAACGGTCACATTTCGTATGATATATTTCTCACTTCGCAACTGCCAATGCATGTGGAACATCCTTATTAGCCAACGCGCAACATCCACGCGTGATCCCAGAGAGTGCATTACAAAGGACACCTGGACCACTACAGGGCTGATACAAGGTGAGATTAACAGTAGGGTTTTGGCCATTGTTTTTGTACTGAGGGAAACACTAGAGCCTAAGGACAGTAAATGCGCAAAATCACGACGGAAAACACCTAATTATTACAATAAATTTGGACGAATGCGCCATTTATGAAACCGAGTGCAGTGGGACGATGGGAACCTCGTGGAGATTAGAGCTCTGTTAGTCTAGCTGCGGCCCACCTGACGTTCACAGGTCGCGAATGTCAAAACGGTCTTCAGCGAAGATTAGCAACGAGATAAAGACTCGTCTGATGAATAAACGCCGACCTCATATATTAGTCACCCAGAAATAAGTCACAAGGTATGACCGTATAAGGGCATAGCGAAGTTTGCCTGCCACCGAATAGGGCTTCGCCCACCGACCAGTATAATTTTGAAAACCTAGACTGGTGTGCTAAAGGGGCGGATGGAGACGTCCAAGTTCGAATAAAGGAATCATAGGAAATCATGCTTTCGCCAAGACACCTCACGCAACCGCAGTCCAGCGGACTGCTGAACGGTCGAAAAGCTATAGTACGCGGGTTTGGCTTGGACACACCGAGGGGGCCAGTGGCGTCGTAGGGTGCAACTTCTCACGCAATGACAACAGCAGCATCCACCTAGATTAACGCCACACGCGGAGGGTTCCCTGCTGAGCACAAATAGCCGAGAACCTTATGGGAAACCGGATTCGCAGTCAATAAGCCAGGCGTGACGCCCCTCTGATGACCGGAGAACATTTTCGAATGTTTGGTGGACACCCTATCAGTTTGAGCCTACACGAACGTGGCTGGTCTCCAGTGAAAACGGACGTCGGATGGTCAAACGATGACATGGCCCCTGCACAGGCAATACCAAACTTCATTGACTTGTATTATGGGTTTTTCAGCCGAGGTGGCCAAAAAGCATCCTCAAGCGCAGCAAAGTCAATGTCAACTTAAAGCACCTTTCACCGATAGGATGTCAAAGCGAGGGAAGTTAGGCTGGTGCCAACAGAGGGACCATCACTTATGCAGCAAGTGTGGGTAGTCGTAGGGCAACCCTTGCAAATTAAGGCAGTGTATATCGTCATACCAATAGGGCTTTTTTGCTGCATAAAAATCTGCCAGGCGCAAACTTGAGCATCTGGGGACCGTCTCCACGTGTGGAGGAGCTACGTCCGCTAAGTAACGCCGAGAAACGTTCTTCTTAAGTTTTTCTAAAACAGCCATTTGTAACTTGTTCGGAAACCAAACAATCATGTCGCCCGGCAGCCAGACAAAAATTATTGATTAATCTTAGCAAAACCAATAAATTGGTCACCCGTGTTACACATACTACCGATGGTTATGACGAATTTGGCGTGCTTGAGCCTATTAAAACGCACTGAATGTTGTAGCCTGGAAAGCTGACTCTTAATTAGGGCCTATATGGCACTTTTAATTTCTGAGCTCCAAGTCCGAGCGAGGTTTGCGTTTGACGGTGACTTTACGTCGTCTATCATGACGCTCAGGTTTATCCCCCGTCAGACCGACTCAGACAAGTTATTGGAATGATAGAGGGGAGAGCGAGGTTGACTCAGTCGGGATCTAGCGCTAAATCCTCATTATAAACGGTCAAATGTGCTTTGGAGCTATTGCGACGAGTTATCAGTCTTGGTTTAGAAGGCTGCCAACTGATGGAACTACTTGGTCAGGCTGTAGTTATTAACTCTTAATGAGACTTCTGTAATATCTTAACTTGGGCAAGAACTGAGACACCCTGAATGAAGCCGAGTGCTCATGTAGTGGCCCGTGTAGGTCGCGTAGATGGGCTGCTTGAGTCTTTCGGTCACTGCACCCCCGCTCACCTCTGGCCGTCTTGACTTCGTTTTGCCATCGGGACGCAATGGGTGGGACAGAGCGAGGTGCACTCAGTAATCCTGTTTAACTATAAACAGTACGCCGAGTTGTCATGCTATCGACGCACTCTGTACTTGCACTTGGTGCAGCTGTGGTTACGCCTGACCTAGCTGGTCTCTATGATATCACGTATTTTACCTCCCCCTGTGTGACAATCTACGGCAGCAGATCTGGACAGCTTGACTCATCTTCTCCAGCGACGGTGACCAAATATCGAGGGTCCAAGAACCACTTCGATGTCTTGGAGAACTGTGTTGAGCCGAGTCGTGAGTTGAACTCCTCCTCGACACCTCCAGGTGGGCAACTGCGCCGAATCGAGGACAGTATAACTGAGCCCGTGATACCGTGTCTAAACAACTTCAGTCATCCTCCTTGGGTGGCCTGAGGTATCCTCGTGGTACTGTTGCAGCGAGTGCAGAACCTTTCCTTTGAGACGAAGTCGATGTACTTTACTCGAAGAATGGTCCACAGATAGTGGTAGTCAAATACCTTCAGTCTTCCCCCATCTTTCCCGCGCAAAGCCCAACACTCACAACCACAGGGGAAGACTGACCGAACACATGCACGTTACACGCAGAGTTTTTTGACGGTGGAGATGTCGCGTTAGGTCCATGGGCATTTCTTAAGGGTTGAGAAAACTCAGCGAGCCACATTGACTCGGTAGACAATGTCGTCCTTACTGTCCACTGAGCGGCAGCCTCGTTCCGAGGTATTTGAAACTGTCAACTTCTTCAAGTTGGCGGCTATTAATTCCAAAGGGTGTCTTCTCCTACTCAAGGACGCAACACGAAAACAATTTGGTTTTCCCGGCGTTTATAGATAAACCGACCAAAGAAGGGACGCATTAACCCTTGCGCCGCAGGCTGTATATCACCAAAGCTTGGGGGTATCAGGGCGACATCGCGAGTAGCCGGCGTCCAGGTGGGAGTTTCACACCGTCAAAACAATGTAGGGGCCTTCTGAGACTCCAGTCAATGGCGTAGTTAAACAAAATAGACAACAGGACGCCACCTTGTCGAAAGCCAGATCAGATGTCGGACGGTTGGAATGGATCCTTGAGGACCAGAACCCGCACAGTGGTGAGGCGACAGTAGGACTTGATCACGGCGGTTATTTTCTCTGGCACAGTATCTAGTTCCATTATTCACCGGAAGGATTTATAATGGACGGAATCGAACGCAGCGGCGAAGTCAACGAAACAGAGGGTCGTCGGTTTCTGGTAGTCATGGTGGGATTCTGGAATGCGTCTCAGCGTGAATATCTAGTCGGCGCATCCACGCAGTCTGGTTTTAAAGCAGTACAAGAACAGCAGGAGGCGGAGTTTCGAGACGATGTAACACCTAAAAACTCTGACTGCTACTATGTCTGACTTAGAGTTATACTTTCAATAAACGAGCAGTATCAACAACCGCGTTTAGGAAGACACAAGATTAAGAATCGTGCGTCAGAGTATTGGACGGCGTCCAAGTTGCAACAGGAGACCGAGCTTTCTTGCATCTTTTAAAGACGTAAGTTTGCTTCTCTGGCAATCGACCCACTAGAGTGCACTCGGATGCGCCTGCCACCACGTTCAAAAACAGTTAAGGTCGCTGTGCTATAAATAATCATGGAAAGTCGGTGCCAATGCCGAAATCCCCAATAAGGCGGTGGCTGCATACAGGCAACTTTTGTCACGTTACATTGCCATATACTTGCCCGGCCATCGTAGAGATAGTCGACCTGTGGTACCACTGATACGCTGTTAACGACTGCGAATCCGCCGGATCGGCTCACATTGATCCAAACTATGGGATGGGTTTTGTGATATCGAAAATGTGTTGACATAGCAGCCACGTCGCAGCTAAGCTCAAGGGTTCTGTCTCCTCGTCATCAGTTGAATATCAATTATCGGGGTTTTACCTCCGACCTCAATGGGCCATGGATATCGCGACTGGAAATGAACTATCCGTTCATGCCTTGGAACATTACATTTTAGACAGATTATCAGAAGGTATAGTGGAATAAGTAATAAAACAACGCATAGGGGCAAGCAGGAGTACACTTGAGTGCTTTTCCGAGTGGCCGGACCTCAATCAAGTTTCTCATATGTTTACTCCGTTGGTGTGATGACAGACAAGGGGGAGAAAAGGACATCTTAGGATCAGCAGTGCAAGGTCAATCAACTCAGCGGGATCAAGGATAAAAATTTACGGAAATTCTATGAGCAGATAGAGACAAGGGGGGCTTACTTTGAAAAGGCTTGTGTCAAGCACTTCATTGCACACATGTGTGAGGGAAGAGGAACACTTTAGGCGGTGCAGCACGTAGTCGCACAACTCCTCGTTACTGTACACATCCCAGATGCCGTCACAGGCTAGGCAGAGGATTTGATCAGCTTCGGGCATCCGCTCAAGGCAGGTGACGTCAGGTTCTGGGGAGACGAGTTGGTCCGAAGGCGGTGTGCCCTTTACTTGCTTGTAATCGAAATCACCTAGAGCTCTGGAAAAGGAACGAGACGATGGATATGGTCAACACAAGCCTGGCTAGCGAATGTAGGAAAACCTAGCTCTTAGGCAGCTTACGTGCTAACACCAAACGTGTGAGTGACCCGCCTGAGAAGTCCGTTAGTCATAAATTCAAGTGATGTGCAGGTAGAAAATTAGCCTATTACTCCCGAGATCCTGAACTCATGTCCCGCCAGACATAAAACCAACTGATCCCTATGAACTTGCCTCCAACGTTTTCAGGCCAGGATGTGTCCCCAAACCTAGAAAAATTTGGTTTGTGAACGGTTTTCCTGAATGTTAGGGTCGTCTAAGGAGCTTTTCACTTTTAAATTTCCCCAACTGTGCCAGCGTCTGGCGTCAAATCTGTGTCTCATGTTGACAAGAACGCAAACCACTGTGGTAATGGGCACGAGGACAGGGTGAACTGCAAAAAAGAACTCTTGGAAAAGGGGCATGAATTCGGAAAATGTTTGCAAAAAAGTATAGAAAGGCAACCGAATAGGGTTAAATCAGCGGCCCCGAGTACACTTTGCCTACGACGAGGAAAACAAGATTGACGGCATATTCCGTCCTGTTACAATGCTCACCGGCATAGAACCACGTGTGCAGGCCATAGTTTTGACTGGAGCGAAACTAAGCCGGTACTATCCTCCGTCTTGCAACCAGCTATCATAAAGCTCCGCTCCCATATAACGTGGGTACTTCTAAGTAGAGACTGTGGCGTGGGTACTTCGAGCAGTAGAACTTAGCCCACACCATTACGATTGATTCTTGACTTAGGCATCCAATGTTTTAAGCCTGGAGTTTCGGTCACAGTTGATCGACTACATCAGATGAGCCGGTAATTATGTTCCGCCGTTGGAGAATTTAGTACTGCGCTTTACAGTATGCAGAGTGCCGCGACCTCCCAGATTGGTGCCACAACAAAGACAACACCCTTCAGCAGCCCGACCCACATTGACAGCCCTGGAGGCAAAGACACGCCAACATGAACGGTGCCCGACGATGGAGGTTTGCCTGTTTTTGAAACGTCAGGGCATTAAAGCTATAGTGTCCGTGATCATATTTTTACTGACATGGAGAGTCCAGCGAAACTGCTTTGTAGACAGTTTTCGTAGATAAAAAGCTAACACGCGACTGAGTTGACTAAGTTATTAGGGGCGAAATAACTCGCAACATTAGCCAAGATGAAGTCTCCGAAAACACGCTTGACGTTATTTCGAATTGGCTAATATTGCAAAGCTATTTTAAGCAAGGTAGTCGCGCTGCGTGTTAAAGAATTACCACTTACTGCTTACTTCTATATGACAATCAACGAAGCATCGTAGTTATTTGCACCCACTTGCCTCTCTCACAATGCTCTTGAGTAGGACGTTGGCTTAAGTAGTCTCAAGGTACAGTGTCCTCAATACCAAGGCTATATAAGATGGTTGCCACAGAAACTTCAAGTAGAGGGACGCGAAGCCCCATATTTTATTCGGGGTCGGTTTGTCTTTCAAAACTTAAATTTAAAACACCCTTACTATCGTTTAGGTTGAGAAAGATGCGAGATGTTTTGACAATTAGTTTGCTCGTAGAGAACACGTATCATCGTTGTCTCGGTTCGAAGCGGTGGTTTCCACGCAATTTAGATTATTGCAATAGAGACTGGCTGCATGGACCTCATTCCCTCGTCCTCACAGGCATCATATTTCAATGGCAGCGGCTGGCCAAGGCATTCGCCCCACATACACATGTGCTGAAACCACAACAAACGTGAACCAGACTTCATTAACTCGGATCCCATATGTGTCCATTAAGACCATACCAAGAAGTCATTCAGATTTGACCTTTAGTCACTAGAAGCAGGTGGTCCTGTCGGATGCCAGCTTTGTAAGCCAACACGTTCGGGGAGTCTTGATAACCCAAAGACGCATCATATCTACTAAGATAACAGCCCATCTGTCGCAAGTGACGAGCACGACGAATCTTGAAAGAGCCGCAGTGACATGTGGGAGATTTGAATCACGGTGATGAGGACATGCAGTACCTACTTTGTTCGTTCTTCAGATAAACATAATTTCTCATGGCAAAACATGATCAATTCAACAAGATTTGGGTCTGGATGTGGTGATCTGTCCGACATAGCGTCCCACCCACGCGTGTCGCATGCGTTGGTCTCTTGTTCCGTACGACCAGCCTGCAATAACCCGGATCTCTTTTAGATGCACGTTGTCACAAAAACCTCATCAAGCATCCGTTGCGACCCGACCAACCGTTGAAATGTAGTTAACTGTCAGTTAGCAATAGTTCAAGCCGAGATCTTAAGCGTATTCTGATGGTTTCAGTGCCAGTCAGATTTATTACGGAGGGTAACAATCGCGCAGGATGAGCAAACTCCCCTCCACCCTTTGTCATCGTGTACTACCGAGAGTCATGTAGGGAGTGGTGGCTGACGTGGCATAAAACTCCGTCTTACGCATATAGCACACGTGCTTCGGCCCCATCTAAACCGAGCATCACAAAACCCACCTTGCAGGTACACCACCGCGTAAATTAGTGGTCAGACAACCCCTCACAGATTCTCCACACTTAGAAGATCAAAGCACGCTTTTAACGCCTAAGTAGCTCCCATGTGAAATAAATCATTGCATGAAAAATTTACGCAGCATCGGACTCCCCTCTGGTTATTTTGGTCATTTCACGGACGGAGCCACTTCAGTGCAACTGCGCAGACGAACATGTACGACAGGGATGGATTATTACGGAAGCACAAAGACAAGTGACCGGGGAAATGGCGAGAATCTAATGAGAAGACACAGTCAAGCCTTCGAATTCCGCTTAATTTAGACACAAGAGGGAAGTAGCTAGTCCGAATTTCGGAAAAGAACGCGTAAGATACAAAATAGCAAGCTAGGGGGATTAAAAACAGAGACAGCGGTTCAAGACCAAAGCCCATGTTCTAAGTCAACAATCATTCTGTGACATCCTCTGCCGTGAGAGGGTTCAGCTGCAACTAACACAACCGAAGTAAAGCAAGATTTTTTGGCTAGTCTGCGTTACAATAATGCAATACGAGACTTCGTGAGAAAAGAATCGGTGGTACGGATCCACTAAACAGCACGACGATCGAGTCTAAAAGATCACATGCGGAAGATATTGTGCGTACCTAGCTGCAGAAAGTACGACAGAGAAAGCATGGATGTTTTATCGTTCTCTACAAGATATAAACTGCTAAATAACCTTTTTCACGAGGCTAACTGTAACGCATGCTTCATTCGCATAAGTTCCTCAAGAACGAATGTACCTGCGAACGCAACGATCTTACCCTTTTACTAAACGAAGGCGTCAACTGGGTTTATGCAAGTTGGATGGTTGTCGGTAGCGACATAATTCATCAGTATGAATATGGATGGAAACTGGAGTTGAACAATTGGTTAGCGTGAAGCAGCTCTTTAAATACCGGCTGTAGTACAGATTACGGGCGCTTCATTGTCACCTATCGATAGACTGGGCTATAGTCCAAAATTAAAGTTCAACTAGTTTGGGGATGAGCATGGCTGAGTGAAGGCGGCAAATAAGCCAGGAATGGCTATTGCAGTCTCCCTTCATTTGCGGATAACACTTCTCGATCGCTGATTGTCCATCGTTATGCGACTCTTGTGAGAACTCGATATCCGGCGAACCTATGGCGAAATTAATGCCCATATTTCACCCTGAAGCCAGATTGGATTGGTGAACGTGATTTTCATGTGAGTTTGATTTCAGTTGAAAAAACTCCAACCAGACACTAATGACTATACACGGATAACCAAAACAAAAATCTCTTCAGGGACCCGTTCTGATTGAACCGTGCAGACGTTGGGAAACACCTAAAGGGGCCGAAGATCGGTGCGATAAGCGAGCATGATCTTGTCTAGATGAGCCACTTTTAGCTATCGCCATCCAACCCGAATGCACAGCGTTCTCCTAATGTGTACTGAAGATCACTCATTAGTCGCACGAGCCTTAAAACCTCAGCAATGTCAAGTGTGTGTAAAGTTTGATGTGAATTGGTCTATAATTAATGCAGATGTGCCGTACCACGAATTGGCAAAAAGGATAAAATCACGACGGTGGACAGTCAGAAAGACTTGAGGAGGCAGGCACATTTGCAAGCCTTCGGTAAACGTTTAACTAGTGTTTGGCAGATTTTAGCTTTGATTTGCATGCATCAGCACCGGACTGTGAATCAGAGCTTTCAGGTGAAGAACTTCTACTAACAATTTGGGTGTAATGCAATTACGTACCGCGATACAGCCAACGATCCGTTGACGCGGGAGAGAATGACGTGCCCTCCGGCGTTGTTAATCCGCCGTCGTTCGCCTGGAGATGAGGGTTTGTGGTCTTCGGTGGCAAAGGAGGGCGAAGAATTTCGTAGAAGAATACCCCTAGAATCCCCGCAGTTGGCAAAGTATATGTGTTTGGGTGTTACAAAGGCAACTACAGCAGTAGAGCCTGATTTTTCGGAGGGGTTGTCGTGCAGTAGAGATGCGTCAAACGCCAAAAAACCTTCAACAATCGCTGCTTTTATCTCGTCAATGGAGTGCTGCTTCTCAGATGAGGCGACCATATCCTTGAAGACTGGGGTGTCCAAAATATGTCTAAGTAGATTCGATGCGCAATGACTGGAAACTTGAGCACCAGCATGCCCATCAAATACGCCAAAGAAGGACCACGTCGAAAGGGCGCCAGGAAGTTCCAAAACGGCGACGTGTGCGTCCTCCATCTCCACACGCCACCCCTGCATACTACTCATACCGTAGGAAATGCCATTCCCTTTGCCGGAAGCCGTGAGTTTCTTGGTCTCCGGCTTATCCAAAAAGGCGCCCATAAGACTGGTGGCGAAATTTTCTGGGAAAAAAAAGGGAGAACAAAATACCCAGATTTTGGATATGCAAAGGCTTTCGGTTTAGACAATACAACAATGGTGTGAACGACGTGCAGTGGGCGGCTCATAAAATGAGTACGGTAGATTACAAGTCAACTAGTCGGAGCTACGATTATTAATATTATTTGCATGGTGATGATAATGTACCTTGTGGTGCTGGTTTTGTTGACGGTAGTGCCAAAGTTTGTGATTTTGGCACTAGCATGGGTCGCGCTGTGGCATCAAACCTTAAACGAGACTTGTATTCTGTGACAGGGTGGGCTCTCTAAGTGTTTTCTCCCGTTTCTGAGTGAAATTAGTCTGTGTGTAGTGCGCGAGAGAACGAAATACATGGTCTGCCATCGCGCCTAATTGCCAGTCTTGAATACCACAGATGCACGGAGTGGGCCTTCCAGGCAGCATTCAACTAACGTGCATCCAGATGTAAACTGTGCCTTAGAATTCGTGGTACTGAAAATTACTATCTAGACAATCGATTAATACTTGTGAGCCGTGACGACTCTTCAATGTGTCCTCAATAGCAAGTACTGAAAATAAGGATATTCGAGCGTTACTGTTGGTTTAATTAATGTGGAGACCGAGCCCGTCGCACACGCAATGCGGCGGTGCAAGGTTTGCTGGCACGTCCATCTAGTGGAGGAAATACGAAAAACATAAGGCTGATGGTGCGCCCGTTCCCCTTACTAGTTCCTGGTCCACGCGCAGGATGCCAGTGCGCCCCGAGCAGCGGCGGTTCTTTTTAAGCCCGCGAAATGCCACTGATGATGAGGGTGTTGACTGTATAAATGGTAGTTGTTCCATTACGATAATGATGACAACGATGACCAATCACCATATTAGTAAGTCATTGGTCATATTGGGAAAGGAAAACTTGATGATGAGCGACCGTCGCGAACGACATCTACCGAATGCCCAACGCAGTGGGCGCAGCACTATGAATTGCATGTGGTTAGTCTGCACTTTACACTCTCTGATCCCTCATCCATCTGGTAAGACAATGTGAGGATGACCGGAGGCGGACTCAGATACAGCAGCTAACAAGGCAGGACAGTCCGATTACGTGTGCCGCACACATGGTACTCAGAGCAAGTACCAGGTCCTCAGAAGGGCGGTTCGGAACTCGCATGCGTGAGGTTTGTATAAAGGTCGCATAAAGGGGCCACTGAGTATTACTCTAAGTTCTCCAGTCAGTAATTTCGCACGAAAGTCCAGCTGAGTGAACTTTGGAGCCTTTAAAGATGACCGTACTGTTGGCGCCACTGCACGACTTATGACAAATAACAAGAGAACCAGTGACAAAATCCCTTATCAACTGCGCTCTGAGTAAGCCAAAACACTCGAAAAAAATAACTGAATATCACGCTTTACGACAACTCTAAAACAGCTTAAGGCAGAACGGCAGCAAAAGAAGACAGACGCACATATGTGAACAGTGTAGACGACGAATGCAAGTCTAGTAATTTCGAGGAAAAAACGATGTGTGAAGTTGCCCCAACTAATAAGTAAGCGGATTAAAAAAATAACAAGACATCCAGAGCGCACCCCTTACTTACATTTTTTGACGAACTTCGACATGCGCGGGGATTTGTCTACGAGATAAGTATAACCGCGAAAATAAACAATCGATGCTCACACTCGCAGTCGACAACAGGGTTATCTGACTATAATTGTCACTCCTGTGTGGTACAAAACTATTCAGGACAATTGTTTTGATATGATGAGTAATAATTTATCGGGCCTGACGTTTAAACCTGAGTGAAGCACTGACTATTTTAACAAACTAAGGCTCTCATGCCCAGTTTAAAATTACATGGGCTCAGGGTGGCCCTGCGAGTCATCTTCAATAGCCGGTATCCGGTTTTTTCATCTCTTACGTATGGGCTGTTTCGCGATATCCACCTCTCTGTGCACTTCGTAATCTTCGATTCGACCCTCCGGGGCCTCTTCCACAAATTTGCTCGCAAGACTACAGTCATTACCGCCAATAGAAGCGACGAGCGAGTCCCAGGAAGCAGCTCAGAAGAAGGAGAGGACGAAGGGGAAGAAGATGTGATTACCGGAACAGGAAGTTTACTGACCTGACGTTTTGGGTTCTCACCCGAAACCATCAGCAGAGACGGTTGCATGGAAGGGTAGCGGAGGCACAAGAACTGCAGTATATATAGTACTTAAATACCTTGAAGTCTCATGCGCCCTCTAATCAACAGATCTCGCGATCGCCGCTGGAGCCCGTACTTGGGGAGCGCACCGGAAGCCGTCAGCCGCCTTCTCATTCCACTTGTAGGTGGGATTACACACAGGTCGGAAGCATCTATCAGGCGTCAAGTCATGTGGCCGAAAGACCCACTGCCACGGCAGGCAACGTCCGGAATCGTTTACCGGATTTGGTGCAGTCGCGGACAGAGCAACTACGTCGGAGAAACTGGGAGATTACTCCGGACGCGCATGGCGAAGCACGCTGCAGAGGTCAGGGGGGAAAGACGCTAGTTTTCAGGTAGCAGCTCATTCCCCGGAACCTGGCCATATTTTCGAGTTTCAAGCCGCCGAAATCCTTGCAAGAACTGACAAACACGTGAGTCGCGAGCTGCTCGAATCATGGTCATCAGGTCCGCAATCCGTCGACAAGCGCAATGACCTCGCGGTACCATATTCAGTGCTGAGACATTCCCCGAGTAGGGGAATAAATCATGTGGGGAGGGCGCGAGAGATCAGCTAAACGGTGACAGCGGGCCAGATTTCCGAGCAACCACCACGTTGACGTCCAACACGGATGATGAAATTGTGACAATTTACGATTCGGACGCGAACTGACAAACCATTATTGCTATAATTACGATCACCAACGGCGATCACGAGAGCTGCTAATTATAGCATTTATATAGACCCACGGCAACTACGTATTATAAATACTGCAGTTTTTGTGCCTCCACTGCCTTTATCTGCAATCATATCTGATTATGGGTTCGAATGAGAACCCGAAACGTCAGACCAATGAACTTTTTGTTCAAATGATCGCATTTTCTCCTTCCAACTTATTACGGCGTCGTCTACCAATGATTGAGCGTTTCAGTCTTCAAACGGATCTCCTTTACGGGTACCATATTTTCCTACAGTTATTTTTTTGTTGTGTTTTATTCAACTACACACAGTTATGGTGATAAAAGTCATGTCAAACTAAATCCTTTTTCTGTGTAATTCGTAGTTGTATGACATTTAGAACACTACATTGACCAGGTCAATAAGTATGGGCGTGGATCGACGATTGCGAACATGTTTGGCAGCCGAATCTGCAATATTCTAGGCGGCTACGGCCGCTGCGCGGGAGCGCGATTCAGTCGCAGCATACCAGGCCCTATATGCTTAATAGCAAAAACACGGTGGCCTTATTCAACTGCTTGAGGAATTTAGGGTCACTTCTACAAAAAAGCTCCACGGATTAAAACTCGAACCCAGCACCAAACGGTGGATTTAAAAGGCATGTGTAAAGTTTTCGTTAGTGGGGGACGACAATAGAGCAGCGGACATTGTCAGAGACAGCAGTAGCAACAAGAAAAACGTGGTAAACAGTCGAAAGTAGGGCCATAGTGGGTGCTGGCAGCCAAGGCGTGACACTATTACGAATGACCGGGACTCATTTACAATCTAATGAATTTCGGTGGGGAAATGCTCATTTCTTGGGACCTAACTTTGCAATAGCGCGATTCAGCGTAGATATGCATGATTGTGAGATATCAGACCAGTTCATTTTATTGAGGGAAATAGGCACGTGCCTTTGAGTACCTTAACTGTAGCGTGAAACTGTCTGCAAACCGGCATTTAAGACAATTATTATTATCTTCAGAGATGTATCATGATTTGACTACCCTAACAGTAAGAGGAAATTATACAAGTCCTGCCCTGCCTGTTGAACGAGGAGATTTAATGACAGACCGCGGAGGTTATGTAGTGGACAGCCATAGTGACAACGTTGCGCCTCTTGCTAGCGCCTGCACCTACGTCCTAGCGACAGCCTGCTACGGCACGCACGTCTGCCCGGCTTCGATTTGCCTCGTTGCAATCCACTGCCTGCACCACGCATCTGGTCGATACTCTGCCTGCACCATGCGCGGCTTCTCACAACCCTCGCGTGGGCTTGAAGCCAATCTATGCACCAACTATCGCTGATTGGTAAGACAGGCGGAAACAGCCCAGAACACTAGCGTAAACAATTTGCCACGACACTTTTGCAGCGGCGACCTTCGGCGACACACGGCTCGTCGCTCTTGCGGACGCCGCCTGCGCGGCGCCGGACGCATCCTCGTCCGGTTGCCAACTTCCCTTCAGTATTCTGTGCAGAACAAATAAATCACTTTCCTCTTCAACTGGCGTCCCGCTTCTAACAACTTGGGATATGGCCTGAAGTTGTGGCGTACTGAACGTACACCATCACCGCTTGGCCACTACAGTTAGTTGAGGTGCCAAATCCAAAATGCTATGCTGCATTCAGAGCCCTTCACAATTCGGAATGCTTCTGGGATCTCCCGGTCCATTTGCCTATAGCTCAAAGGAGGGAGGTTCAGTTTCGCTGGATGGGTTGTGTCTAGAAGGGAACTTTAACCCCTATAAATTTTGTTGGTCCTTCTAATAATAATAATTTTTGATCATAGACCCATCGGGGTCCCATCAAAGCAAGTAAAAATAAATTTACATGGAATTTTAGACGAGGTAGGCAGAATCTGTTTAAAGTGAATTTATAGTCCGTTAAGAAAAATGATGAGCGAGCGATGAGAAAAACTCCACTTAAAAATTTAAAAATGACTGGATTAATTTTACAGGAGTAAAAACCTCGTTAATAATAATAACAGATGAACGCGGGCAGGACTGGCCTGCATGTGGCGGTATATAACGGATTATACTCGGACATCGTCAGGGCAGAAATAAGTGTCAGCCTTGAGGGGTACGTTTGCGGGTCGGACAGGACTGGTCAGCATGTGGTATTGTGTACGGGATTCAGAACTGAAATCATCAGGGCAGGATTGATACGCCGGATGAGACTATTCGCGTCAAAGGGGCCAGACGAGTGGAACCCAGACGTGATCGGCTAAAGTACGCTTCGAGTTCAGCCGAGGAGTGGGGGAGGGCGGTACGACCAACTACCAGTAGACGGCGAATACTGAGGGTTCCGCCGTGAGCGTCGACAGACCGCATGAGGTATGAATGCGGGAAATGACATCCAAAACCGCGAAAATTTTCGCTATGGGGGAGGAGTGATAGCAGTGGATTTAGAAGCCAATTCAAAACAGGGTTTTATAATGATAGAATTAAGAGTTACCACTTAATCTACCACTAAATCCCGTGAAGACCCTTCTCGAAGTCAAGAAGCTGAGTGTTCGGGAATGAGACCGTTAAGAGTGCCTTTATGCATTCCGGTGTAAGATGTTTGCGGAATTTCGACTTGAATACCAGTAACTTAGGCGATGACCTAATTTCTGGCGGAAGATTACTCCAATGCAAAGCATATTTGGAAGCAAAGAAGAGGAAGCGCTTAGATGTAGTGCAGATAGGCGACGGAATCACCATGGAGAAGTTGCGCGTGGAATAAGACCGATGTTTCGGAGTGAGAGTGTCAAAAAGCGGAGGATTGGAGCTAGAGATGGTGCGAAGAAGGAAGCAAAGGCCAACTTTGAGTCTTCTAAACCACAAAAACTTAATTTTCTACAGCTGACATCTCTGAGTATAAGAAATACCGAACGAAGCTTGAGTAAACAGTTTCCGGGGGAAAACCCTCTGCACATTTTCGATCTTATAGCGGTCACAGGCGTTCGTTAAACCAAAGAAAGGGCAGCAGTATTCGAGGACTGGAGGAGCAAACATTTGATAAAGACTTATCTTCGCTTGCGGAGGGGAAATATGCGATATGAATCCACATATCTGCGCGGCTTTGGCAGAGGTTCTATCTGCATGAGGTGATAAAGCAAGTTTATTTGTATAACTTGGACCTAGGTCCTTTATGGTGAAGCATTCTGAGAGTGGTTTATTCTGAAAAATTATGGGACCAGGAAGTTTGGCAGGACCAAAAGACATGAAACTACACTTGGATGATGAAAACTCCATCCGCTATGTTGAACCCCATCCGCTTAAGCGTAGTAAATCGGCATTAAGTGTTTCAACACAAACGTTTACGTGACTGGGTCCGGGATCTGCGTCATCGTTCTGTTCCAACCGAACGTTGATCTTTACCTGCGAATGTCTTTGATGATGGATTCGAATGAGAATCCGGAACGTCAGGCCAATAAAGTTCTTGTTCCAGTGAACGCATCTTTGTCTTCCGTTGTTGTTTTGTTGTGCCTCCCTCGTTTGTTTCTGCCCAGCAGTCCTGACTGCTTTCACCGTTAGGCGTTTTTTGCATGAGAACTAGAGTCAGACGTACTTGCTGGAGGTCCTTCTACAGGGGCTGTGGATTTATCGTTTTGTTTACGCTGGTCTGTGTATTTCCTTTTATTAGTGCCAGAAATAGAAGTAGTAGCTAGTGGTTCATTTGAAGGACCGGTGTGCAGATTATCGTGTTTGTTGCTAGTGTCTCTTTTCCCTAAGTTTTCGTCTTTCCATCGTTGTCAAATCTGGACATATAAATCAGTTTAGGTTCCGCAGATTTCTCTTTAATTTAGGGTTTTTTAGGACATGTTCAGCTTCGGTCTGTGAGTAGAAGGTTACTAAGACGGGTTTATTTTTGCTTCTAGAGTGAAGTCTTGTGGTGGTAACTATGCGGATGTTTAGGCCACACGAATGTATAAGTTTTTGAATTTATGGTGTTGGGTTAACCGTGTGGAGTATATTGCGGATAATTAAATTGAGTCTGCGTTTTGATTTATCCCGACTTCTGATGAAACTAAATGTGTGCTCGATTCTATTTGTGGTAGGCTCATTAGGCTGTTCGTGAATGGATTTGAGTTTGTTAGTGAGTCGAGAATCGTAAAAATGTGTTCATGTTTCTCGATAAACTGCTGGAAACACACGATGGCCGAAACATCTACTTGGTCGGCCTCAAACTTAACATCGGTCATGGTTAATTGGAGGGAGTGTATAGTGATTTATATTATTTTCGACAGCTAATAAAAATCGGTCGAAAATTGACGCAGAAATCGACCAAATATTACAATTATAACCAAATTTCAACTAATCTCGGATTTGAGGGTTCCGAACGGTTCAGCACAAAAGGGTTGATTTGATGACAAAGTCCTGGACCGTTGATCATTTCAACGGAAATCGAGGCGAACAACCTCCTTCGGTTCGGGAAGATCTGCTGTGACGATTTACGCTTTGAATATCTTATAAAATACCATATTCAGGCCAGCCCAATTCGACCCGCATATTTTCCCTTTCTTGAGCATCAGATTTTCTCCTTAAATTCATACTCATCTAGTTTTTTGTATAAGGAGGTTGTCGCACTGCTCGCTGACCGTTTTTATATGTGACTGTTTATTCTGCAACCGAAAACTGAATAATGTACAGAATCTGTCTACTTACTCTAAAATTCGATTGATAATCTATATTTACTTGCTATGACGAGACCCTCAGGGGTTTTTCAATAAAATTTTTTATTTATTTATAAACATATTCTATTCGTTTCTCTCTATCTACCTATCTGTTTCAGTACGTGTGAGGGGATTTTACCTATCTGATAAGAAGTGGAGATAGGAATTTATTTGATGCTTGTTTCAACGGTTTCTTCACTAAACAAGGTCTCATTAAGAATACAGACTGTTAGTTCGGTTGGTTGGGGAGTGGTTCTTCTCTCATTGTAGTTTTGGTAGGGAAGAAATTGCTAGACACGTTAGCTTCTTACTTTCTCTATATTACTACTTACCCTGAATGGCGATCCTGGCCTTCGGCAAGTACTCATCTTCGTTTGAATTATTAAAGTCGTTTGTCCACGGTGCATTGCAGCTATGGCCTTCCTTGTTTCCACTTTTTTTTTAAATATGTCCTGAATTTCTTTAATTTATCGGAATGTTGATAGATAACCAACAGAGTGGTCATGTACCCGTTTTTTGGACTTCAACTCCCTTTGAAAAAGAATTTGGAATTCTCCGCTCCTTATGTGGGACACCACCTTTACTAGAGTATCGCGAATAGTAAATAGGTTGGAGTATATAAGGTGAACTGTTTTCGTAGGAGTTGTTAGAAGGCAGGGACTTCAGTCAAATGACCTGATATAGCTGCTTATTGTGGTTGTTGAGTGTTCTAGAGTCTCAGTGGGTGTTGACAAGATCGTGTGCTTGGTTTATGCCCAGGGGAAGATGGATATTACTGCTTTATGACTGCTCGCAAAGACTACATTGTCATAATGCCTAGATATAAGCCAGATATCATTTATGAAAAAAGGTCAAGTAAGTTGTTTATTCCCGCGGGTCCATGTACTATTTGTGTCCATTCGTAGAGGGCAATAGAAGATAACAATTCGTCGCGTTCGGTGGGGGCTGGCAGCTTGATACAGTTCATCTCTGGCCAGCTCAAATAATCCTAATTTGTGTTGTGCTCATTTTTATTTATTGACATATTGCCTATCAAACGGTTCAGACCTATTTCATTATTAATGCATTCTGGAGAGGGGTAGAGACATCCTATCAGTATGTTTTGCAAATCTAGGATTGGAGCGAAACATCTTTATTAACCGGGAATTTATTCGAAACATCAAAAACACTTTGCTCAAGGGTGACATTTATGTAAATCAGATATACTCCATTGCGTTTTTTAAGTTCCACTGTCGATAGAAACTATAACTTATCAAATGCGGCAAAGCCTTCCTTATTAATTCACTTGTCTTCAACATAAGTTCTAGGTTGGAGCATTTTGAGGACTATAGACGTTCCATTGGCTCAAGCGAGGCTAAGGACAATGGGCATAGAAGAGACAGGTTGTGGGGAAAATGGCTTCCATAAATGTTTCATTTGCTTGTCGGACTAGAAGGAAAGCGTTTTTAAATTGTTGAAAAGCATGTTGGTGTAAAGGGTGGCTTCACTAAAGTCGGCGACAGAGTGGCTAACCAGATCTCGAAAGCCATATAGACCTTTTGTCGGCTGCAGAAAGCAGTATGCATCGCCACGGTCGGCACTTCAACACCGAACTCAAGTACAAAGCCGTCGTCTTGATGACACTGAAGTGGTAAGCGGAGAACTGGACAGTCTACAAGAAACAAGCGCAGACGCTCAGTCACTTTTATCTCCATTCTATCCGGAGAATCATGAAACTGAGGCAGCAGGACAGGCTCGCGGACACGGAGATTTTAGAACGAACCATAGTTGTCAGCATCCGCGCATGCTGAGGCGAATATAGCTCCGATGGGGCAGTCACCTCATGAGAATGGGTGATGAGCGACTACGCAAATGGATCTGCTTGGGAGTTGTTGATATTGATGCTCACCTGCAGGGAGGTCGAACACAACACTACAATGAAACCTTTAAGAATACTTCGAAGCACTTACAAATCGACCCGGACACCTGGGAAGACCTTGCACAGGACCGCTTGTCCTGGAGAAGGGCACTCAAAACTGCAGCGGCAATTTGTGAAGCCAATCGGTTAACCACTGCCATGGCCAAAAGAACGACTCACAAGTCTCAGGAATCCCCGATCCACACCTGCAAAACTCAATTCTTTCCGAAATGTCCACACTGCCAACGAGCTTTCAGCGCACAAATTAGTCTCGTCGAACGTCCCAGGTCCACTGTAAAAACAAGCAAGCCATCTCAACTGCGGCTCCCGCAACCGCCCGTCGTCGTCATCTCCACATCAACCTCCACGTCGTCGGAACAACAACCTCCCTCACAATCGATAATCAGACTTCCAATGCCCCGTTACCGTCGACCACCGAAACCTCCGTCTCCCCCGTAACAGAGGCTGGAAAATCAGTGCCTGGGACACCAATGCACATCCGCCACCACTTCCTCGACTGCCCGCCTAGCCCTTCGAATTTCACTCACATGCGTGTCCATGAAGATCTACGGAAAGTCATCATAGACTAGGCCATACGCCACACATTTTCCCATCAGCGCATGCACAACTCATGAACACCTCCAACATCACACAGCGCAGGCATCTTGCATGTAAGTGCGGAGTGTGTTCTTTAACTCCTGCATGTGGGTCCTCTGCTACACGTGAAGTCCGAGCTATCTATCTCTTTAACATAAAATCCTGACGTGCGTGTATGGCTGCCGGGTTGCGTGTGTGGTTCGCGTATACGGGCCGTTCCCAGTTTTGTCAGGCACTTCCCCCAGCCTCAACATCGGCTGGTTACTCGGCCTGGGAATCTGAGCGATGCATGAGAAAGGGCAGAGAGAATAATGTCGGCTCTCAGCTGACGCGCTTAAGACTATCACGGTGTGCTAAAAGTGCGACTTGGATGGCTGCCAACGACCGATTCCACTTATGCCATGCTGTCAACCCAGTGTTTGTTTGTGCGTTCAGCAGTCGACCGCTGGCCTGAAGGTAAAACTTCGGTGGCTTCTTCTCGCACATATGAGATCCATGCCGCTGCTGCCTTATGTGTGCGTTTAAGGGGCCAATTCATGCATATTGCTCCGTGCTGTTCCATTTTTTCTTGAATGAAGTTCTGACCGGTTGTACATGGTGTGATAGGGGGCTGGTGGCATGCCTGGGTACGCAATTTCGCTGTACCAGTCACTTGTGCCCTCTCCCACATCTGGTCTTCCTGACTCTTGCGAATTTGAGGAAGACGCCCGGGAAACCATACGTGAAAAGGTGCATCCAAAAAGCTAACCAAAGCCAATTTTAATTACGAAAAAGTTTAAGACACGGCAAAGTGACTTGGGAACCATTAGAACAGAGTAGTGACAAAGTTTGAGTACGCGACGTCGTAGATCAAAACTTATTGCAGTGTGTAACAAATCCGTAAAATGAGCGGCGAACACTGAAATAAGAAATATGCATATGCATGCGGACCTTATTGTTTGATGAGATTAAGCCATTTGGACTCAAAATAAACTGGGACGCTTATGCTATGTGCTAACAAATTCCACACATCAGGGGTAGAATACTGTAATATGGGAGTGCTGATGTGTCCCAGATACCCCTGAAATTTGCAATTAAAATTTTTAGTTGTTTTGCACGTTTTTCAGCTGTGAGGGATGCCAATTTTGTAAGTCCTTTTGAGCAGTTCTTTCACTAACGATTGTCTTCGGTTTTTCCGTGTAGTTCTTCTAAGATACGATCGTCTCCTTTTTGTTGTTCCTCTTCGAGAGGTATACCACATCCCCTTCACTGTTGTATGCAGTTCTCACTGTCTTTTTTGTTCTTTGAACCGTCATCCACTCCCCCAAATAACAGTTTCGGAGCCCAACTGAGCACGAGGGAATAATTCTACGCTCCAACTGGGACGATTTCGACTTGGATACCATTCCACAGTTACAGTCTCTGACATTGATACTGGAACCGTACGTACATACTAACTTTGTGCATTTTTGGAATATTTTTTCACGCATCGAAATTCGCCTGGAACCTGGATTAAGTGCAATTTGTTTATCAGCACGGTCCAACTGACAACGCAACTGGCTACGCAACCGATTCACGGTATACAGCCTAGAAAACCAATCGCTCAAAATTCTTCAAGGTCTGCAGTTATTCAAGTCCCACGAGATCTAGAAAGGGCTAAGTCGCTTCTGATTAAATTCAACAAAATTTATCGGATTTTAAGTATTTTTTGCTTATTGAGTTTTGAATACTCACTTTAATTCATCATATATAAGCCGACGTATTCGTTATAACATCGAAAGCGAAATTATACATATTATGTCACGTCGAAGTTTATGGATTCTCAGCAGGCTAACTGTAGTAGTACGGCCAGCGACGGCACCTCTTTGGAAGATAAGTCCGGTGAGTTGTCCTTCGCATCCAGACCTTGTGCTCGCTCTACCTTCGCCTCCAGCCAACGACCAGCAAAGCGTGCAAAAAGCGTAAATACCGCAAAAAGTGTGAGGTACGAAGACGAGCCTTGTGCTGGGTGCGCAGATATTCAAATCAAAGTAGAACAACTGGAAAAGGAGCTTGCTGATTTAAGGACGCTCGTGAAACAGACCGTGGTCGGCCAGAACGTGTCCAGTGTTAGAATCCCAAAAACGAAGAGCAAAACGCAAAAAACGCGAAAAAATATCTCCTCGGGGGAATCTTCAAACACGAGTAGCAACTCAACAGCCAAAACCGCAGACGCCGGTAACAGCAGGACAATGAAAACGAAGCCGCCGATAAAGGGAGACTCGATTCCCACGCACGATGTCTTAAGCGATGTCGCAAAAAAATTACCTATCGCGGAATCCATCTCACCTAAGCCTCTTGCTGTAAATGATGGGATTTCTGTTCTGCCTGGAGACGATATACCTGGGTCATCCAGTCTACTGTTGCCCTCTTATTCTGGCAACCACCCCGAGCGCACTACAGAGCACGTGTCTGAATGTGAAGACATAAACCAGTGGGTAGAGGGAAACGCCATGACAGGATTCTGAAGTCCCAGCCAGCCCTGATGGGTTGCTCGGGACAGTCGGTAGACAGTAAAAGTGTGCGTCCAAGCGATGACTCCGTAAATCGTCCTCGCCCACATGCAGCGCATTCACCGGAAAGACAGAGTAAGGAGGACCATGCTCGCCAGCAGTGTCTGGTTATTCAGGGTTTGTCAGAATCGAATGCAGTCAGACCTGAAGACCGTGTCTCAGAGGACCTTGCTTCTTTTCATGGTCTGCTAAACCATTTACTGCCGGCAGACATGGAAATAAAGGTTCTGAAAGCATTCCGGATAGGAAAAAGGAGTGAAGACAGGACAGTAGCAAAACCACCTCGCCCTCTCAAAATTATGCTGGAGAACAAAGAGCAAATCAAGTTTATCCTCTCTAAAAAAACCGATTTCAGAAACACACAAAAACAGGTTTTTTTTCAACTGGACTATTCACCAGCGGAACGGTTGAAACGCCGGGAACTTGTCTTGGAGTTAAAGTCAAGACTGAAGGATGGCGAACACAATCTGGCCATCTTCAAGGGGAAGGTAGTTCGGAAATATATGCCGTTTCAGTGGAACCAGCCTGTAATACTACGAACGACGACAGCTACTTAGCTAAAACATACACCTTCGTTGAACCATCTGATAAAGGCGCCAACACGAGTGAGCCCGTAGCGTCCAGTGATCTGACTGAAACAAGGCTTGTAAATGGGACCAATCAGGTAACGGAAGAGCCTAGAGAACACGACGTCCGCGATAACGGAGTAATGCTCACAGCAGTAACAAATGCAACGGGAAATTCGGCTGGTGCTAAACTGAGGAGCTTGTACACGAATGCCCAAAGCCTCATATCGAAACTAGACGAACTAAAACTTTGCCTTGTTGAGCTGTCTCCAGATGTTTTAGCAGTAACTGAGACCTGGCTGTCCGGGAATATTAGCGATAACGAAGTAGCCTTGCCTGGATACCAAATTTATCGGAGGGACAGGGAACATCGTCAGGGTGGTGGTATCGTTGTGTATGTGAATAACGGTCTGAAAGTGTCTGATAACACCACCAAGTTTGCGTGCAGTACGGAAGCTGTCTGGTTGACCATCAAGGCTACCGGTTCCCCGTGTCTCGATGTCCTCACTGTCTACCGACCACCTAGGACAGACCGAATCGCCGACGCTCAACTCTTGGAGCAGTTGGAGAAATTTTCCAGTCGACCTAGCATCATGATCATGGGCGACTTCAACGCACCAGGAACAAACTGGAATACCCTCCAAGCGTCAGGTCCAAAATCGGCATTCGATTACCGCCTGTTGAGCAAAACATTAAATGCGTGCCTCACACAACATGTAATGTTCCCAACGAGAACACGTGAAGGACAAAGGCCAAACTGCCTGGATCTGGTCTTTACGAAAACACCAGACAGCATAGACGAGATCACCTCCATGCCGCCCCTTGGCCGAAGTGACCACGTAGTGCTTATGTGGGATTATTCGTTATTCTCCATTTCACACACTCCAGACCACAAAAGGCGTAATGTTTGGCGGGGCGATTTCAATCAGATGAGGGCAGACTTATCCGGTCTTGACTGGGGCTCATTGTTTGCGGGAAGTGCCAACGATTACTGGGAGCTGTTCAAGAATATCCTTCTGCAGCTCATCAACAACCACTGCCCACTGACTAGTGTAAGACTGAACAAACGCCTTGGGTGGCTAAATAGCAACCTTAAGAAAGAAATCAACAGGAAGCACAAATTGTGGAGAAAATACTGCGTCACTAGACAAGCTGAATGCTTCAACACGTACAAGACACAGAGGAACAAACTGAGGAAGCTGATAATGCAGACGCGGCGGGAATTCGAGAAAAACTTGCTACAAAAAGCAACGCAGAACCCAAAATTGCTCTACAGCTACCTCCGACGAACTACAAGGAACAGGCATCAAATCCGCTTGATAAAGACTACTGATGGCGTTGAGATCGCTGATTGTAGGGATAAAGCTGCGTATTTTTCACGGTTTTTCCAATCAGTCTACACAAACGAGGCAAGGTTCCTTCCTCCCTCCACAGAAGAACTGCCGACTCCAGGCGTCAGTGATATACTCTTCTCAGAAGGCATTGTCCGAAGAGAATTAGAGGCACTGAACGAATCGAAGTCGCCAGGACCAGACACGATTCCATCCAAGCTTCTGAAGGAACTTGCCCGTGAGCTCTCTGTGCCTTTGTCGATGCACTTTCAAACGTCATTTGATACTGGAACACTTCCTATCGATTGGAAGCTGGCGCATATTACTCCGCTACACAAAGGAGGTAACAGGGCAGCGACGACAAATTACCGGCCCATAAGCTTGACATGCATTCTCTGCAAAGTTATGGAAAGGATCATAAAGTGTGAACTAATGCAATTCTTGGAAGTTCACGGCCTGCTATCGAAATGCCAGCATGGGTTCCGAAAAGGAAGATCCTGCACAACAAACCTGCTGCAATCTCTCCAGAGCTGGACCCAAGCTCTCGACGACAGGCACGCGGTCCACATAGCCTTCATCGACTTCCAGAAGGCGTTCGACACTGTGCCACACCAAAGGCTCTTACATAAGCTGAAAAAATAGGGATCGGTGGCAACTTCCTTAAGTGGATCGAAAACTTCCTTGTGGGTCGACACCAGGTTGTGTGCGTCGGTCGGGGAAAATCAGACCCTGCTATGGTCGAGAGTGGTGTCCCCCAGGGTTCAGTACTGGAACCCATTTTGTTCCTTATCTACGTGGACGATGCCGCAAGAGATTTAGACTGTGAAGTAGCAATGTCTGCGGATGACATGAAGATATGGAGTGTAATTCGGTGTCCTGCCGATGAAGACAGACTGCAGATGAACCTGAATCGGTTGGAGGAGTGGTCAAACCGTTGGCTCCTGCGGTTCAAAGTTGCCAAATGTAGCATACTTCGCCTAGGCAACACAGCCAGATCCGCCAGCACAAGAAACTACTTTCTGGGCGGTGCAGCCCTACAAGAGGTCGAAGCCCAAAGGGACCTCGATGTGCTGACGACGAGTTCCCTAAAACCACCCGCCCACTGTTCGAGGGTGGCAAAAAGCGCAATGTCCGTACTGTACGCCATCAAGCGTGCGTTTATGGACTTTGACGAAGAAGCTTTCTCTAAGACATTCGGAACATTCGTCCGGCCGCATTTAGAGTACGGCATACAAGCTTGGAGGCCGTGGGCTGTTGTGGATCAAAACTGCCTCGAAAGAGTCCAGAGGAGAGCCACGAAGATGGTCAGGGGTCACAGCTCCTTTCCTTATGCGACCCGCCTAGTAAATCTGAACCTCTTTCCTTTGAGTTACAGGCAACTTCGCGGAGATCTCTTGCAAGCCTTCCGCATTGTAAAGGGGTTGGATTGCAGTCTGGCCTTCGAGGACTTTTTTGAATTTGCTACCACGACCAACCTCCGAGGTAACCCGTTAAAACTGCGCACTCAGCAGGCACGGCTGGATGTGCGGAAGTTCTCCTTCTCGGTTCGGGTGGTCAAACCGTGGAATGAGCTTCCCGCAGATGTTGTGATGTCACCATCTATACAAAGTTTTAAGAAGAATCTGGACATATTTATGTTCCGAAATGACCAAGAGCGATGAGAAGTCGAGCTCACCCCCTGTAACTCCTTTTCAGTTTGTCCCACCATTATGGTCTTGTTCGAAGTATTTCAGCCCAGAACATTTATCTGTACACCACACAGTTTTTACGTTGCAAATAGGGTACTCAAAGGCTTACGCCTATTTCCCTCAATAAACTGAACTGAACTGAACTGAAATTCTCTAAATGGCTTGTGTTAACACTACTCTGTGTTCGGTCTACATTCAGTTCTTATCCAGAACTGTCGTCTAATAGGCGTTGCAATTCTTAGGATCTGTGCAAAAACAATTGCTTCCTTAACTTTGAAAATCGCATTTATTCATGACAGTTAGAGCGAGTCAACAGTCTATGCTTTATTCTTACCGGGCAATTCGGCAGCATTTTAAAATTTCATCGATCATGGGCGAGGATAGCGCTCCGCCTGCTGTTACGAGGTTGGATATAGTTTAATTCCGTTTCAAACCGTCGACGGGCATCTACCATTGTTCGCTAATGCGTGCCGAGGGAAAACTAATACGTACTGTAATGCACATATATCATAGCAATCACTGTGCGACTGCCTGACGGAGCTCTAGACTAGACCCGAGTGTACAACGGAACAAATAAGCCCCGTAACTTGGTGGGCGAACGCATTTCCACCATAATTGATGTATCCGATCTCAACCCCAAGGCAACGACCCGTGACACAATGGCAGAGACGTTTAGGAAAAAGAGGGGTCTCGTCCCTGATAGTATTTAGTCGCCCAGGGCTAGACACTTGCTAGCCCGTTTGACTTGCGGGCTAGTGCAGGGCTGCCAACCGAACTGGCTAACAGTGCTCGATCTGTGCGAGGAAGGGAGCTTTTCTACTGCGCCCCCTCCTTGATGCTCACCCGAGTGCATTTTGAACGTCACGCCTGGGGGTCCCTTTGCGCGTACGCTCGCATGCAAGGTGCATGCACACACTTTGTCCGGAATTTAGGCCCCTGTCTGGCGACTTAAATCGCCTCAAGCTAAAACACCCTCAACTCGCCCGAGAAGGCGCGTCAACCTACTGTCCCCGTGTGGGCAATGTCCGCTAGGATTGCTGAAGAAATCCAATCGATCGCAACACTATCCTGCGACCGGGCTAGCCCTGGACAAGTAGAATACTATCAGGGGTGACTTAGTTTTTCTTGCCTCGTATCTTTGTCGGCGTTTCTGGCTTTGGGAGTAGAGAATATTCTTTAGTTCTAAGGCGGTTGCGTTAATTGGCGGAAAAAGATTTCCACTGCATTTTCTATTTTAATTGACTGAAAGTGCTACACATTTCGTCCTTCGGTGGTCATGTTGGTGTTGCCTCTTGCCTGATTGTACCAGCGAATTGTTGAGCGTATATTACCGGGTTCCAAACTCTTGTTTAGATAGTAGAGCATTGCGAAATAGCGCTCCAAAGTATCCCCTTTTCAAATACCCGGACCATTAGCGGTCCGTTTTTGTAAACATATTTTCCTCTTCGTCCCTGTCTTTTGATCTCGCGAAATTTGACAGAATGAAACCTATTTTATGGGTTTTTAGTGCAGTATTTTCTGTCACCGTAATTTGTAGAAAAGTGTATTTGCGGTACTGAGTCAACTCGTTATCGTTTCTGGCTCAAATAATGCACAGACTAATCTTCGTACAAGGCCTAAAACCAATCAAATATGACAAGGACTTTAATAAGGGTGGTACTTTTAGTTATATTTGGGGAGATGTTAGTATTCCGTTATGTCTGAACGAGAGGCTTCCATACCTGACCCTGGTGGCGTGCATCGATCGACTACGAAACTTGCTGTAAAAGCCTTCTAGCAGGAAAACGTATGCTTGCCAATTAAGAAACGCTATAAGTAAAGAGGGGAAACAAGAGTGATTGTGTCTTGTTCGCCATCATCAACAGACGATACTTCAGCTCTAGGCCCTGACTTACTCGAGATTTAAATCCAGACCAGCCAGCCATCGGGTATTTCAGTCTACTTCTTTCCTAAAACCCATATTTAGTGCAATTCCTTGACTTTATAAAATTTTGTGCTTCATTTAGTTCCCATTTTCACTCAGAAGCATTTCATGAATGCAAACTTCACAGTGAGAAGTACGCATCACGCATAGCATGAAATTGGTCGTACACGTGTGTGCGCATGGCCCGATATAGCTCTTCAAGCTTTATTAGATTTGCACTTTCACCGACTATCCCAAACGTCTTTTTTTTTCCTATAGTAATGGGGATAAGCCAGAGGATGTGCCAGGTCCTCTGCTCTACCCACATGACACTATTTACGGCGAGGCCGGCTACCTAAATCTTGTGCGTCGCGTGTTGAAAGAAGGCGTCCTGCGGGAGGACAGGACCGGTACTGGCACGTGGTCCATCTTCGGACCTCAGATGCGCTTCGATCTTCGCTCCGGTGACTTCCCGCTCCTCACAACTAAGCAGGTACATGACTTTCTCAGGCCAGCGTTAACTTTCCATCTGTACATTAGTCATTGTTGATCTAACTTGGAATTTGATACTTTCAGGTCGTCACAACGGTCTGCGCTGCCGCATTAGGCCCCAAATTTGACCACACAAGTGTGCGACATGCGTTAGATGAAGGCTTTATACCACATCAGTCATTGTGTTTAGTCTTACCTCTGGTCGACCTCACTCGAACTTGGCACTGACACATAATGGAAGAGGGAGGAATATGAGACCGACCTAGCGCCCTTCTTAATTGCCGTACTACGACCCACGTCCAAAAAGTCGTGAATTGGCACGTTACCTACCTACAAATTGGCTTGATCCTCCGCCTGAACCGGAGTCAGACTGCAGTGGTTCCCTCTTAGTGTGATATTTTTAAGTACTCTTACTGAAGACGAACGCAGGCCTTTGAAGTATAACTCGTGGAGGGGCCAGAACGCGCGTGGCATTCTTAGCCAGGGCTCGCCGTATCAGTGAAGCACCTGTACGTCTCTCCAGCCGTCATGACATAATCTTCCCATTGGAACGGATGGTCATAGGAAGAGATATTCACGTGAACGCTACACAAGCCAGTCCGCTGTCCCGGCCCAAAACCTGATGGAAACTTATATCTGGCCGAAAGTAGCAGCAGTTGTGTATCTCGGGGAAGGAGACACGACCGCTGGGACAAGAGTTCTACTAAATTACGTTTCGGATTTTCTCTCGAGTCCATCATCAGATACATAGTCAGATAATGTTAGTGGATTGCACAGGTGTTGCAACACATATGAGACGTTGCTAGGCCGCGCCAGCCGTCGTCCCTGTTTTCTTGGAGTTTAAGATCGTGGTTATTGTGTGGTGGGGACCGGGGGCTGTGGAGTGCCCACACTAACACCACACATTCACCCACGCATTGGCCTGGTCAGTGAACTTCGAATCCATCGCACAGAGACTGGCGAATTGGTTTCCTTGTGTACCAGCATACTTGACGCAATCGCTCCAACTGCCCTCGTTGCCCTCGCGCATTCAGCCACCGCATGGGCCACTTCGGTCACATTCTCATTCATGAAAACCCGCGATAGAACACTGTTGGCTATACCACACCATCAAATTTTCTCACCGACACCTACAACGCTCATTAACACCACCTATTATCACAACACAATCATGTAATTGGTACTTCTAACATAAGTGGGGAGTGTGTTTCTCGGCACCTTTCATGTGGCTCCTCTGCTAAATGGGTGATTCGAGCCTGAAACTTTCACGGTTTGCCAAGCGCCGTGGCCTGGAAGGTTTCCAACTAACGCTTCAACTCAGTTCACGCAATTAACCTAGTTGTGTGTGTGTGTGTTAATGTGTTGAGAGAATGACTGGTGGACTGAGTCAAGTTGCAATGGCTCCTTCTTAACATGACCTCCGGCAATGTCACGCATTTGAGATGCATGTCGCTCATCCCTTTTTGTGTAAAATCCTGGTACTTGTGTTTGGGGGGCCAGACCATGTTTGTCACGCGCAGCCAAGGCCACTTCCTATGTCGGGCGCTGCACCCATTCCCCGCACTAGACAACAAACCGGCTCAGACAGTGGACTGGTGACCGGGAGTAGGAAGAGAGCGTTAGGTTGTCGGTCTCAGCTCATATTCCTCTCAATTAACATCCTGACGCGCATGAAGCTATCACGGTGTGCTAAAAACGTGGCTTGAAAGGTTGTCGATTGACGGGATAACTTGGATCTCGTAGTCGGCTGGGTGTGTGTTTGTGTGGAGCGGCCGACTGGTGGTCTGAGAATCAGGCTGCAACAGCTCCCTCTTAATGTGGCTTTTATAGCACATCCATATAGTGCGATCCGAGTCAGGTGTGGCCGCACGCCTAGGGGCGGCTTCGATCGCTGCAGCCACCTGCGCCCTCTCTCGTCTGCGGTCTTCGTGACAATGTCTTGACACCCGGCCCAGGTGGGGGAGGAGGGAGTGCGGTAGATGCTGTGAAAGTCTACTATCACTATAAATGTAATCACACGCAAGTCATCCATTTTCCTCTCACTGCTGTGGAAAACACGGTGGACTTCGTCGGTCTTGACGGTCGGACATGATTATCACAATTTGCAACTCCCAATGGCATCACGGTCCGACTGACCTGGTCTTGCGGTATGCAGTTGCAACGGCGATCGTGTCTCCCTCCACGCGACTACTCCCTGAAACTCGCCTCTCCGCATGTATTAGTTCTCTATCACCGACAGAAGAAAATATGAGTGTCCTCGAACGTAAGTGAGACGGGATCTAAGGAACTGGAAGTTTATTGCTCTAACTCTTCTATAGCCTCCGTCGTCGGAGGATACAGCGACGTCCCACTTCGTAGAATTTAATGGGGTTTACGGCCGCACTGACTGCTTACCAAAGACCGTCCGCGCAGTTGTGCTCTCGCGTGATACATCGGCCGTAGTTGGTGATCTGCGGTCGGGTGAGGAGGGGATGACTACCACTGAAGTTCACTGCCACGCCGTTACCCGCGTGGCATTGCTCCCGCGTCCCCATACTACTCACCTTAACTTCAGCGGCTCCGTCGGTCGGGGTATGCCCGCGAGACCTGGCACGCCTAATGGGGGAATTACGTAAGGATTACTGGATGTCGTGCTTGTATGCCGGGTTTCCAGTGTCTCTCAGACTTTTCGTCAGTTATTTCGAAACCCTCGAAGATGGCCATGTACGCAGTTGTAGCTGCACGGTATCCTGTCACCAGCGACAAAGGGTCTATCTTTCTCGCCGCCTCAGGATGTTCTATCATGCGTAATTACATTTGTCTACCGGCGTCCCCGGTCAAGTCTATTGCAAAATTAGTGCTTGTATACAGTCATATCAGATCCACAGTCAGTGTCGAATGGTCTGATTAGATCATTAAAATGGACATTTTTGAATCCTCAGTCCCTGGGGGCCACCCAGTTGCCGTTTACCCTCGTGCTTGTGGAAGTTGCTTATATTTGGTGTTGCCCTGTCCTCATTTTTCAGACGTTCTTCCGTGGTATTCTCGAGGAACTGCTCTGGTTTATCCGAGGCTCAACTGACTCGAAAGAACTTGCTGAGAAAAAGGTCTTCTTCTGGGATGCCAACGGATCTCGTGCATTCCTGGACCAGCTGGGATTCGTTGATCGAGAAGAAGGTGCCGGCACCATGACATTGCCATTTTCCATCTCCATTTGATGTCTTTACGCTACTCTCCCTGATGTCCGGCATCCCTTTCTTTTGCTGGGATGTCTGTTTATTCCTCATATGGCAGTACTCGTAGAGTGGGCAATGCCAGATGACACTGTTCCATTCTCAACCAAGAACGCGCACGATTGATGCGCATTCGCTACTGTTACTTCATTGCTTCAGACGGTCGACTCCTGTACGGATTCGAGGACTCGGACGAATCCACTGTTTCTGCGATCGCGTACTCATCTTCGCGGTTGCCGACGTGTCTAATCCTCAGTCGCTCATCCACATCGTCCTCCTTTTTGTGACCATATTGGCCGGAAAACTAGCCGAACTTGCAGGATAGCAGATTATGTTTACTGGCGTCTTGCTCACAGAAATCTGCCCCAGCATGTAGCCATCACGCGGGCCAGCTAAGAACCGTGACACGGGCCCCGCTGGATTTTGCCGCTGCATAACTCGGCTAAAGATGGTCGTACTTGACCCAAATACTTGTTAAAAAATTGGAGCCGACAAGTCTGTTACCAATTTCACTCATTAATTTAAAGCATAATACCGTGTGGTCGAAAAGCATCGGCATATAATTGCAGCCCAATTACTATCTGTTTTGAGCCATTCACAACCGTTTTTTTTTAAATATAGATTGACACCGTTCCACCAAATATAACGAAATGTATTTAGGTAGTTGAAGTAGGCAAGAACAGCAGGATTTATTGGCACCAAAAAATTTCGCGACTGCTCTTCAGCTACGTACCGGGGACAAAATGCTTCAAATATTTAGGTAGTCTCGGGGTGCTGCCCTAAAAAGGAGGGCGAGGATCGCTCATTCATCAGGTGTTCATGGTACAAACTGCTCACTAAACTTTTTAGTCGTCACCCGAGATAGCTGGTTTCCACTCGACAGAGAGGGTGTTACACAGACTGACGAAGGACGGAATAGTGCGACGTATGGAACTTGCGCCCCAAGCCTGTTCGATGGAATTGTGACCTAGAGGTCGACGTGATCGGATACCAACTCCTTTCTTAAATGTTTAGACAGACTTTGTCCGATGCAGCGGAGTTTTGCTGATCGGGGGGAGGTGATAAATCCTGACATGCCCCTGCAACTAGGGCCAGACTACAATGACCCTTTTCTTAATGCGACCTCTGTGGCAGCCCGCACGCATATGGGCACAGAGTCCTTGTGCGACAACACGTTTAACGGCGACTTCTCGTCGCGTCAGTCTCATCCTCAGTCCTCATGACTCGGCCAGGCCAGGTAGATGTAAGCCTACCCAGCCGGGGTCAAACGTTTATTTCCTCAACTAAAACAGTCAATCGCACTTTGAAGCCCCCACGGTTTGGAGGAGTTTCCAAGTGTTGGGGTACCTCGGCCCTTCTCTGGGACGGGGGTCAGACTGCAATGGCACCATAATGTGGCCTTTATGACACTCGCTTCTATGAGAGCTGACCCCACTCATTGGAGCCTGGTGCGTGTGGGGGCGGGACTGGGTGGACCGATTAACCACTCTGCCCACATCCATCTCTTGTCGTCTTGCCACTAGAACACAGTGAATGTGAGAGGTGGAGGTAAGCGGGGTGCCGCGCAAGTCCGCATCATCACAGACAAGTTTGCAAACAAGTCAGAACTACGCCCACCTCGTGGTGCAGCGGTTGAACTGGTCGTGTGATAGTCTAACCACAGACTAACTCCAATAAACCCTGCAAATCCTTTTACTGACATTATCCGTCCATTTATGACTGTTAACCACAGTCCTTTCTTGGCATGACTGTTTCACATATAGGTGACTTGGGTCCAGTCTACGGGTTCCAGTGGAGACACGCCGGTGCCGAATACATCGACTGCAAGCATGACTACGCGGGGCAGGGCGTGGACCAACTCGCTGACGTTATCAAGCGTATCAAGGAGAGGCCGTGGGACCGCCGCCTCCTGATCGTGGCATGGAATGCAAGAGGTCAGTTCTTGGTTTATATCCTTCACGCCCGTGTATATTATTGTCTTCCAGGCGGACCGGCTTTTCCGGTGTCGTTGCACCAGCTTATCGACCAGATTATCTCATAGCAACCGCCTGTGGGAGGACCTTCTAGGCAGTCGTGTTGCACTGACGTAGTCGACACACTTCCCATTTATATTTAAGACCAGGTGCTTATCACAACAACACCGCTCAGAGTTGTGCCTTGTAAACCTTGTCTCTCATCATCAACGAAATATTTTCTCGTGACCCGCTTCTACTGAGGGGCCTGGGCCCATTGTGATGTTTGATTGGTGGGACCACTATCACTAGTTTTTTTCGGCACGATACTTGATACGTCCAATATCATGACACACATTTACGTGGAAACTGACCCACCTCATTAACTGTTGCTCCTAAACCCCACTCTTTCCAACCGTTTTTTTTTGTACAACTATTAATCAAGGGCTGAAAGTTATATGCTGGTCGTATTAACTATTCGTGCTGCTTTTTTGACAGTTTGGCTGACTGATGTGCCAATGGGGAAACATTAACTCGAAAACCAACTACACAGCAACCAAAACATGCTCCACAGTGCGAATGCTAAGTCCATGTGGGAAATTAGTGGGTGGCATTGTGCTCCTAAACGGGCCACGTGGTAAATGCGCTGGACCAGCACGGGGCTCTGATCAGAGTCGGACAGGCGTTATTGGGAATTATCACCAGACCTAACTGCGGGCCTTTGTTACACCAATTGGGATCCTAACCGTCCCTCCATGTTTGTTGTTTAAAATCCTGATCATGTGTTTGTTGTGGATCAGGGCGTATGGTGGTACGCCTAAGTGCGGGTTTGCGCCGCGCAAGTCATCTGCGGCCGCCCACCTCCGGACTGCTCGACTCTGTTTTAACACCGGGTCCAAGTGGGAGAGGAGAGAGTGGTGCGGCAGATGCTTCGCAAGTCTGCTGGCACTATAAACTGATTCACGCGCAAGTCACCGTCCTTGCACCCATCCTGCTCTGGAGCACACGGTAGACATCGTCGAAATCAACGGTCGAACTGTCGGGTAGGCGGCACAGAACAACTTCACTGTGGCCTTTGATATACGTCAGAGGGTGTAGGGATCGTTTTGCGGGAAACTGTCTACCTTGGTTTTCCGAGTGTAAAAATCGGTGCAACGTTTTCTAACCTAAGGAATTAGTTTTGGCTGCAGCAGTATGCACTTAGGCGTCCGTAAGGCATGGAATATCAATTTTTCTGGAAAAACAGCCATCCGGACATTTCACACCTTAATAAAACTAGCCGTAGTACTGCACAAGAATATGCGTTTATGATATTAGAGTTGCGAAAATTCCCATAGCAGTAATCAGAAGACGAGGTGGCGAGCATACGTAGCTCCCAATAAATTCTCCTCGGGCCAGTACGGGGCAGAAGTAAAGCATGTCAGCGATAAGAGATTTCGATACAAGTTCTCCTTAAAACAGGCGGGGTGTGGGAATGTGGGGGAGGGGGAGGGGGGGGGGTAATAGTAGTCATTGTCAGGGCCGGGGTGAGAGCGGAAGTGCGCGGGGGAGTTGCACCGCTAGTCGACCTTCGACCACTGTAGGCGCGGAGCCTGAACGTGGTTCTTCTGTGCGCACAAGATTGGCTTTCACAACCTAATGGCGGCTGCTTCCGCTGTCGCTAACAGGCGCTGGCCTAGTAGCTTAGGGTAGCTCGATGGGACCTTATAAATCACACGAAAAGCTTCGTTGGGGTCCACACGATGTCCGGAATCGACAACATGCGCGAGAATGGCGCTGCTTATGCTCCTCGTTTCGCCTTTTCCCAGCCATGCCGCGAGGTGTTCCCGTATTCTCTTGGATAAGCGTCGACTCGTGCTTCCAATATAACTGCTCCACAGGAGCAAGTGAAGGAATATATGCACATTGAGGTGGTCTGCGGTGGCAACTTATCCTTACTTTCTCCGCGTAAGATAGGGTTAGTAGAGAATGATATTTGAACCCATGCTGCTGGGAAGGTTCGCGAGACAGCTTGATCAAGGCGTCTCCTTAGGAGTTCACTCGCCGCGTCCCTTTGGAAAGGGACTTTGAGGAACAAAATTTTCTTTTCAGCGGTCGGTGTGGCGGGTTTACCGGTCTTTCGGCAATGTTCTTTGCAATGAACCTGTCAGGATACCCGTTTTCTCGAAGGAAGTCCTGGATGCTTCTGAGCTCCTCCTCGATGTTGAGCATTTTTTCCTAGCTCTTTGTGCCAAACATCGGACTAGATTTCGCTTTTGTTGGAGGGGTACGAAACTGGCGAAGTTCGTGTATTGTCCAGACCAGGTTTTCTTCCGATATTGTTTCTCTCCGTTGTCGGCGTAGACTAATGTAAGATGTCTCAGACAGGGATCCACAAAGACCTAATTCACCACTATACACATGCAGTACATTGATCTAACGCAACAGCCAAACCCACTAATGGGGCCAACTGTTGTTTTCGCAATTAGTTCTGACTGAACGTGCATTAAGACCTACACACGCTATGGAGCTATCTGCCGTCTACTTCCATCGTGTTTGCCTGCCGGACTAGGCGGTTGTTGGGATTTAGCTGTTGTACGCTGGGTACAACTTTGTGGCATGTGAGTGGACTGTTCATACACCAAAATGCATAATCCCACCCGGGCACTTCATCCTTCGACACAACCAGGTTTCAAGAAACCGCATTGCAGATTAACTTTTCCCGGCAGAAACTGCTCTCTTATTTGTTATTGTTAAGGCCCTTTACGGACTTACCAGCCTCTAAACTCCTGATAGTCTGGATAGATATATCAGATACTGAGCCAAGGAAGGACTCCAGTACTCAACGGCCCTTTTCTCGTCTCCAAACCTTGTATCGGTGCTGTTGGGGGTAAGGGGTGAGGAGTGGAAGCTAACTTAGGTGACTGGTGTTTTTCTTTTTCCCTTGATAAAACTACCAACATCTAAGCGGTGCGTGTACACGGTTGGTATTTTTGAAGCTCATTTCGGGGGTGGAGATTTGGCGTGCAGACGGTGCTCTTTGCAAATGGTCACAGCACAGCCAGTTGCTTAAGTAGAAGTACTGCTTTGTGAGCTTTTCTCAAGAGCCTATTTCATCGCGTTCTCTCTCCTCTGCTTTTCTTTAGATCTCCATAAAATGGTGCTTCCGCCATGTCATTGTCTCGTACAGTTCTATGTTGCAAATGGAGAGCTCTCCTGCATGCTCTATCAGAGGTCCGGAGACATGGTGAGTTCTTTATTTTTTCTGAGCGTCGATTGGTCCTGCAGTTTCATTTTCTTAATACCTGGTGCCATGCCTACTAAAACAGTTTCAGTAGGCATGGTTACACTGTATTGCCATATATGATGATAGGGCAGTTGGACCATCTGGAATTTCTCGCTGCTTTGGTGTACAGGGTCAAGGTATTGAGCGTTTGGCGTAATTTGCTGGGATCGTCGATTAGTCGGTCGTTTACTGATGTTCCGCTCAGTTTTCACATCCTATGTTATCTAACTATAGCTGAATAGGGAGGATTTACACCAACGTGAACTTGTGCCGACGTTTGCCTTGACTAAACTAGCCGACTCATCGCATCATGAATGGTCGCCCTTCTATTGTTGCCTATTCGACACAAATAGGGCTAGGTGGCACGCCAACCGCTCAAACCTTTTGCCGCTTTCACTTCAATCTTCAGTTAGCCACCCTCACGCGTCACCAGCCACGGTCGGATTCAGGCGCGATGACATCCTGGAAGATTTCGCCTTCAGGTCGTCGCAGAACACGGCCAAACCATTTCTGTTGGCGGGCAAGGAGACCGCAGTTGAGGAATTGTGCTCCTAACCAACTAGCGAGACAGACTGGAAGTATGTGGAACAAATACAAGCAATTGAATACTCCCAGGCAATGGATACCCTCTGGCAGTGAACTCTTCTACGACCCACTTCCATGTAGAGAGATAAATTTAAGGAGAAACTCATATACTCACATCTTAGCATTCTGACCTTACGTTGATTTCAGAGGTCTCGATATAGTCAGATGAAAGCGGATCCATGCACAACAAGAAATCGGAACTGAGTTAATGAGCATCTGATTCAGAGTCTCTCGTATGTGAGAACCAACAACAAAAAGTAAACTACCCGCGCACCTTTTCTGATTAGTAATGTGTTTTGCTTTCCTTCCTTCCCAGGGTCTGGGTGTGCCCTTCAATATTGCAAGCTACGCACTCCTAATGTTGATGATAGCGCATATTACGGGACTGAAGCCAGGCGAGTTTGTTCATACGATTGGCGACTGTCATGTGTACACCAATCACAAAGAGGCCTTGGAGGAACAAGTGAGTACCACCACCATAGTTATCCCTCTTTACCTCACCGTCATCTAACTCATTTTCCTCCGTGAAGCAAACCCCCTTGTGCGTATCTGTTGCTCAGTTCGCTTGTCCTGCATAATACGCATTCTTCGATGAGCGCTCTTCCTCTCTGGCAAGCATCCATCTATGCACTTCGGAACGCTGCGTACGGTGTATTTTACGTACCTTCTCAGCTTTATTGCTGATAATCTCTCTGAAAACACAACCATAATTTCTTTTGGCGACTAAGTGAACATACGCAGTCATTCAGTAATTTCTGATCGAACCAATGCATTAACAAGTTGACAGGGGTTGGGCAGACTGGGATGGCTATTTCTGGCTTATTTGCGGCCCTTAACTAGCAAGGCCCCAGGCCTGGGCCGACCCGGTCCCTTTAACTGTGATTAGAACTATTCAAAGCCACACGGTAGTGGAGGTCACCCGTCTGTCCTGATTGAAGTCGGAAATGGTCACTTAGTTTGCCCTATCCGTTGATATTTCTCGATTATTGACTGAACGTGTCTACGCGACCGTCCGCATGCATTTACACCCGACTCACGATTAGGACAGATCGATGAGCGCCACAACTGTGCAACGGCATATTTGTTGCAACTGGGCTCTGATTACGGTTGCATTCCTGTAAGGGAACAGCAAAGGACAGCCCAGAACATGACGCATCATTCTTGTCGTTCGGCGGTCACGCCTGACAAAGAACTGCAAACCCGCTGTCCAGTCCAGCCTAGCAAACCCGCTCGGGAGTCAGCAGTTTGCGCGCCGCCGAGTTCTGCGCCACCTTCAGGGCCGCCAGAGCTGGACCGGTAGGAACACGCAAATCAGACAAGGGCAGAAGCTTAAAATACAAAGCCACGGACAGAGGGGTCTGGGAGTTGATATGCACACAGTGACTGTCGCAGTAGAGCTGTTCTCCGCCCTCCTGTCCGTCTTTTATTCCACATAGAACTGGCGTCCTACCACTGGAACATGCAACTAAATGAACGTAGAGTATGTGGGCTAACTCATGAAATGTCAACCGAAATTCCGAAATGAGTTTTCGTTTTGAAAAGATTGACTAAGTAGGGTTGTAAAACTAGTCAGCCGGCAACATAATTCTATAATATTTCAGTTGCTTCAGGATGCCGGCTTTCGAGTGAACTTCCTTCCGGCCGCATGCAAAAGCATTATTCTGTATAAAATGACTACTTACGGAGCAGGAATTTATCTCATTGATTTTAGATGTCCCTAAAAGTCCAATTATAGTTCATGGAAAAAATGCATAAAAATATTCATTCTTTTGCTCATTCGGTAGATAATTACGTTTTCTTCTAATTTTATATTCGAAGGAGGGACATAATTCGGGAATGTTAAATACCGTGATATGGCCGTTCATGAATCGTCATATCTCAGGATGTCCGCTTTCTAACGAACTTCTTTTTGGCTGCGTTCAAAAACTACACTCTGTAAAAAATGACTACTTAAGTAGCGTGAATTTTTCTCATTGATTTGCGATGCCCCTAAAAGTTCAGTTATATTTTATGGAAAGCATGCATAAAAATATTCATTTTTTCTCATTCGGTAGAAAATTACGTCTTCTTCCAATTTTATACTCGAAGGAGTGGTATGATTCGGTTTTCAAAAACTTTTCCAATTCCCGAATAATTTTGAACCCGCTCTGCCGTCACGCCTGCATTCAGGGTTTCCAAACTACAAGACATGTATTTTCGGCGCACGGGAAACCACACATTTCTCTACGGTATTAAGAGGAGACTACATGGGGTTCATAAAATTAAGCAGAGGAGTTGAGCAATATTGTTAACTTTACAAGCCACATTGGTAAATGCAGATACATGACGTTTTATGAACGTCCATTTCATGGTCTTCAAAAAATCTCACAATTAGAAACTTTTCTGAAACCAAATTATACTCCTCCTCCGCTTATGATACTAAAAAAAGAAGTAATTTTCTGCCGAATAAATTAAAGAATGAATATTTTTATGCATTTTCATGAAATATAATGGAACTTTTAAGAACATAGAAAATCAATGAGAAAATTGCATGCTACTTAAGTAGTAATTTTTTGAAGAGTATAGATCTTACATGCAGTCGGAAATAAGTTTGTTCGAAAGGAGGCATCCTGAGGTAACTGGATCATTATAGAATTATGCCGCATGGTGATTATTTTTACAACCGTACTTAGTTAATTTTCTCGAAACGAGAACGCATTTCGAAATTTCAGCCAACATTTCATGAGTTAGCCCACATACTGCACATAGACAACTATTTCTATCACCATTCAAGGCTTTCTGGGCACGCTTAATCACGCACACACACGTCTCACTATACATCGTCACTCGGGACTTTCAATCATGTCCTTACTCCTATCGACTACTACCATGCAGAGGGCAGCAAACCTAGGCAGTGTCCGCTGGGCAGATTTTAATTACTTGAGCCCGCAAATGCCATAAACGCCGTCATTTTCGTATTCTGTCAAAACAGCTCACGCAAAATTATGTCTGCTTAAGCACCCGTTGCATTATGCAAGAAAATGATCCGAGGTAGTGTAAAACCACTAGAAGTTGGCGTCAGTCTAGGTGTATTTTCCGTAGTCTTGTATGTATCCAATACACCTATCAACTTGAAGTCGGCAACACGCTGGCGCGCAGGGGATGGAATATGACAAATAAAAGATGTCAGTATGTTTATGCCGCAGCCGCCGCCTCCTCCTTCTTCCACTTCTCGTCCGCCTCCTCCTTCCTCCTCGCTCTAATCGGGTAAATTGCACTGTTGGTCTCCCCTCAGCTGCCGCGCTGACCCCGCGGAGTAGGGTGTGGTGGTACGCTTAGGTGCGGGTCCGGCCGTGCCAGCCACCTGCGTCCTCTCCCGCCCCCAGTTTTCTTGACTATGTTTTGACACCGGGTCCAGGTGGGGCAGGAGAGAGCGCGGTAGATGCTTCGAAAGTCTACTACCACTATAAACTTATTCACGTACAACTCACCCTGCTTTGGAGAACAAGGTGGACATTGTTGGTCACGACGTCGAACTGTTTTCGGGGTGAGCTGTGCCACTATAATTACCATCACCCACGCACGCCTATTACTTGCTTTTATGTCAATGTGATGTGCTCATGCTCAACATCTTTTCTGCCTCACCAGTGGACTGTTTTTCGGATCTTTTGGTCTATGGGCGGAGCTGTTAGGCCAAGTTTCTTATTTACGCTTCCTTCCCACTTTCAACTATTTCCATGTTTTCCTCCTGCTCAGTTGAAACGGGTTCCACGGCCCTTCCCCAGACTGGTCATTAAAAGGCAGGTGACGGATATTGATGACTTCAAGGCCGAGGACTTCGAGCTCGTTGGGTACAAACCCTACCCGAAAATTCCAATGAAGATGGCCGTCTGAGTGTGAACAACGTGCACTCACTACGACTGCCTCCAACTTTTCTATTTCTAGTCTAGTCTCCTGCCAGATTTTATACAATCACTCCTTTTGATAAGATTTTCTGTAAGAGCGTTCACAATCCTAATATACTCCTATTTTTGTACGCTTTTGTCCCTTCCTGTACCTTGCTCCCTAAGCAGATCTTGCGAGGTATCTGGTTGTTTCTTTCCCACTTTATGGGTCATGTGCGGGCCTTGAGATTGACTATGGTCTCCGGGTGTTAAAAACGCACAAGAGGAAGGCAGTGTCAGAAGCCCTTCCTAGTGACCTTACTCCTATCAAAAGGTTGTGGCAGGGTCATAGATTTATGACGGTCACCATGGTGATATGTCTCCTCAATGATCCCCTCGGGCTGCGGGAGGGAAGGCATTTGTCCACAGTGGGTTACTTCGGATGTTTGCCTATAAGATTGATCAGCAATCAAGCTGGACATGTTGACAACGACAGGGAAGATGCAATGTACGGAGGCGGAGGTTCGAGTCTTCATAAAGAAGACTAGTCAAGCACCGGAACATTCTGTTAATTGTTCTGAGCTCTCGAAGTCATGCAGGAGTCCATTGTCAGAGATAGTAGCAACAACGAAACGAGGGATAATTATGGGGCGTGCTAGCCAACCGTTGGTCGGTGATGCAAGACTGGAGGTGACTGCTTAGGACTATACGCCAGCGCCAGACCGGTAAATCGACTGGCCGAGTTCTCATCCGAGGCCCGAGTCTCATTTATTTCCCGGCATGGGTGATTGTCTCCGTGGCTTAGAACGATAAACAGACTTCCGGTGCGCGGCCAGTCTTCTTTGCTTATGAATGCAATGTATGTTTTCGAATTTGGCAACGGTAGGGTGGAGGACCACACTTAACTGCCAGTAGACAATGTATCATGTCATACGGGAATGGGGTTTGACGGGTGGGGCGACACGCCAGACAGTTTGGCTGACGAAATACAAGAAAATGTGCTTCCACACCACCACGCTCTGAAAATCGTGACTTGGAAGGCTGCTGACTAACAGGACAAGTCGGTCCTCCTCTCACGATGAAGGGTCAAACTGCAGAGCCATGCAGTAGATGCGCTGGGGCGAGGGTATGGTTTGTACCGGGGTCAACGACAGGTAACCTGAGGTGCCTGTCTAACGGGAGGGTGCTACTAGGGGGCATACGGGTGGGACCTTTAGACGAATGCAAAAGTAATTCGAGAAATGAAAATGAGAAAGGGATGTTAAATTGCCTTGAGAACCTTCTAATGCGCTTAGAAAGTGAACGATAGGCAAGCGCACAAATTTGAAAAATTACCCAAGGACGGCAGTCGGGGCATTCCAGGCAACCGAATAAATCGCCGCTGTCTCAGTGAGGGTCGGGTTCGGGTGGAGAACGCGGCCAATGGTAATTGGCCGCAGGCGTTAATCGAAAGTGCAAATAACGGAAATCGTTGCAAATGCCAGAGGCCGCATCAATTGACAGGAATTTGTAAAAATGCAGAACGAAGAACAAGAAGGAAGTCAAACAAGGTAGGTTGAATGTCAATAGGAAAGAATAAACGGAAAAATTTAAGTATAGTAGTAAAAGGAGGCATGGTTTGCATGCAGATATATTGTTGCATGTATCGGAAATAACTTATGGTATGTGACGGTGATCTCAGCGCGAAAGCAAATGGAAAAATTAAATGTAGAAACACAGTAAAACACTGTCCATGTAGATGTAAGCATTAAAATCGGTAGGTAGTTATTAATGAGAATAGTAGGAATAGCGGCAAACCGTAAAGTAAATCATTTTTTTCAATGCAGACCGCCGCGTGAAAAAACTAAAACGAAGGCAAATTCAGGAGGATATGCCAACAGAAACTGATGAAATAATTGAAGTACTAAACTCCAATAATCTGGTACAGTATTGTCAAAACCAAGGACTGCTGCGGCGAAATTTGAAATGTAAACGTTAACGAACAATGTGGCAGCAACTTCTCAGGAAACACACAGACGGTCTCGTCTTTAGATGTCACTGTTGCTGTAATACGAAGGCGTTGCAAACGTGTTTAGTATTTGAAGGCAGCCGCTTACAGTCAGGAAGGTTTTCGAGATCTGCCTATCATTCATAAGAGGAGCCACAGTGAAGCATTGCTAAAGAGAAGTGGGAGTCTGCCCTTCAACGGCAGTGGACTGGTACGTGATATGACGAAATGTGTGTCCCGCGACCCACCATAACCAAACCAGACTACTTGGCGGTTTCGGAGTAGAAGTGCAGATCGATGAGATGTCGCCGAGCCGTCGAAAATACAACGCTGCTAGGCAAAGAAGGTAATTCTGGCTGCTGGAAATGTACGATACGGAGCAAAAGAAAGGGATGGTTAAGCAAGTCAACAACAGAACCTGGAAAGCCCTCAGGCCAATAATAGCAAAGTGGGAGACGAAGGGGAGTGTGATTGTGACGGACGAATGGAGAGCCTATTCACGCTTGCCGTCTGAGGTATATGAACATTACACCGTAAACCACAGTAGAAATTTTGTGGCTGTAACTACAGGCAGGCATACCAACGCAGTTGAAGCGTATTGGAGCCGTCTGAAAAGGAGATAACATGAAGGAGGTCCTATGTCAAACCGAGCTGTCTGGGCCTACACTGACGAGATATAATATTGTCTATGGTTTAAAATAAGCATGGTAAGCCTAAAACAATTGTGGGAAACCTTCCTATCCCACATCGCGGGAGTATACCTCGTGCAGCAGCCAGACAATGGATCGACGGAATATAAGAGGTACGCAGCAGCCACTTCACTTAGCTGTAAGCAGTTCCATGTTTATAAAGTAATTTCGAAATACTGTGCCTCCGATATGTTTCACGGTGGACGTGGACCTAACTGATCCATGCACAGGAGGTAGTTACGAAGGACTGGTAAAGACTAGCGGGATCCAACAGTCATGTGGACAGTGCAATGGGGGTAATAGGCTGCCGCAGGTATGCTGTTGATTGCGGACAAAAATTTCGCATGAAACCCGACACGTCCGGGATGTGGAGCAGAATATGGAGTCTATACAGACATTCCTGCAGCGTCTGGTTCTCACGACGGTTGATTGCAAAGTGGCGAACACAAGCCGGTGAAACGCGTAGAGCACACCGAGGCCAAGGCCTGACTGGTACACGAGCGAAAAATGTAACCCATTAACACTTACTAAAGGGAATGCAGTAGCGAGTTTTGTATATTATTTGGCCTACCCGGGTACAAACCATACCATTGCCTGCGCTAAACCAACACGAGGGTCACATTGGAGTCTTGCAGGCGTTATCGGGAATGCACACCCCACAACAAATACCAACATGCGGGGTGCTGTAGTAGGCCCAGCTGCAGGCTCACTCCTCGCACATTCCGATCCTTGCCAACTCTCTACTTTTATGTCCTGGTCAGGTGTTCCTTGCGAACCATAGGGTGTGGTGGTGCGCCTAGATGCGGGTTTCGCCCTGCCAGCCACCCGTACCTCTCCCGTCTCCGATTATCTTGACTATATCTTGACACCGAGCTCAGATGGGGGAGGAGGAGAGAGTGCAGTAGGTGCTGCGTGGGGATAATTTCATTGTAAGCTAATTCACGCGCAAGTCGCCGTGGATGTTTTACCTTCCTGTGGAGCACACGGTTGACATCGTCGGAAACGACCCTCGAACTGTCGTAAGTGGATAAAAAATTGCACGGTGGTTGTCTTCATCGACAAAGACGGTGGCAATTCGAATGGCCATTTCCGTCAGTCAGTCAGCCAGCCATGCGCCAACCCCAAAGCCGGTACACAAACTTGGCGTCTATTCATTAGGCATTAAGTTAAGAGATCGCGTCCTGTCTGCCCTTCGCACTTAAGACCACCACTGCAGCGGCAGCTCCAGTGTCCCCTTTTACGGCTCCTCTTTGTCAGTCGATGATCGAGACAACCGCGCTAACCACGCTCCCTCCTCGCAAACGGTGTAAGAAGTGCCTCCCGAAATATAACTACTTAATCACTGTGGGTGACTGCCGAGCTCCACTGAGTGTCACAACTTTGTTTCAGGAGAGACGTCACGAAGTAACCTGTCTGCCTATGGCGTTGCATGTCACTCTCCTCCCTCTCTCTCTCTCCGTCTGTTGGTGTTTTCCGTTTGGGCTTGATCATAACTCTGCTTTTTGCATTCGTTTAACACATTTTAAATGGCTGACAGAAAAATTATTAATTGCTTTGAATAATTTTATAGTATGGGACCAGAATAATGAAAAAGCAAACAAACCCAAGACTGAACTGACCACCCATCGCCCTGCTCGGCGTCTCAGTAATCTTGCTCCGTTGTCGTGATACATCTGGCGGCCACCCAGTGTGTTGAGCAGTGACCATGGTTGCGACATCGGTCTGTGGCAAATATTGGTCGGGCAGTCTGTTTGGCTGAGAAGAGCTATGATTTTGCTCAAAAACGGCTGCCTTTTTGGAACTTTGTCGCCAAGCTTAGAAATATTGTCTCCAGCCCAGTGAATCGGCTGCCCCCGATAGAATCATCCGAGCTAGACAATTCGGGCATTGTTTACTTTCACTTTCGGCCTAGTTCTTTGCCAGAGAAACGTCTCTTCCGCTGCCACATCGCCAGACCCAGTGGTAGTTATGCCTCCTTTTACTCCACATTTATTGTCTTGTCTATCCCTCATAACCAGCGTCGGGGTAACTGTAAACCACTGGTATGTCTCTGTCTTTTTTTAATTTTCCGTATTCAGTCGTTGAGATTAACAAGTATCTACTTTCCTCATTTCACCTTCAAGGATCCGATGGTAAACCAGGCGTCTCAGTCATAGCGTTCGTTCTGTGACTGACCTCGCATGAAGACTAAGTCTACTGTTTCCGTCATTAGTCTGACTGATGACGGAAAGTAAGCCAGAAACAAACGTTCCAGGCGCTTTGACATAAGTACCGAAATGGTGGCCCTCTGTATGCTTTCAAAAAATGACCAAGTTTGCTTCTTCCCTTAAATTATCCACTGTCACCTTTTATTTGAGGAAAGAGTTCACCCAGACTCTGGTCGTGTAGCACAGGCTTCTTGTTTTTAACTAACAATCAGTACTGTGCACATTATATTCACATGACGCAACCATTTTTGTTGTTCGTTTTGTTATCAAGTCCGCCTACGTCAACTGGCGAAATGGTTGACTCCCGGACATGAACCAAATGGGGTGCAGTGGATGCCACCGAATTTATTAAAGAAGCTTTCACTCTATGCTAAATATGACTTGCGTAAAAAATTCGGTCAGATGTGGTTACGTAGCCCCACGCGAAGTAAACAAACCCCAACCACCTGTAATACGAAACCCGTGGTAGTAGGGGGCTTTTACAGGTGGGACCGGGGAACGCGCAGGCGAAGAAGTCAAGTAATTGCATGCAAAATAAATGCTATTGGGAATGCTCGGTTGTAATTTGAGTGGTTGCAAAATAGTTGCCCTAACCCACAACCCTAACCCCTAACTCTAATCCCTGATTACAACCCCTAACCCTAACCCATAAACCAAACCCCTCACCCTAGCCTCTAATCCTAACCCCTAACCATAATCCCTGACCCTAAACTCTAACCCTAACCCCAACAGTATTGTGTCCATCAGGTGGGGCTACATAACCACATATTACCCAAAATTCACAAGAATTGGAGAGAGAACATAATTTATTAAATCCACCTTTAAGTGGCTCTTTTACTAAAGCGGCAAAAATATGTTTTGCACTTCAACTTTTATTTTCGTGTTGCATTGCGGTTCGGTGGCAGATACAGTACTAAGTACAGTATGTGACGTAACCTATGAAACGTGATGACAAGAACTGACATGATAACTTAGAGAGACCTGAGACGCTGTCATTAAGCTTATTCGCCCAGTTCCTTCCGGATAATGTACTTTTTCATGGGAATGTGTGTTTAAATAATTTTAGCCGACAAAATGCTAACAAATTTGAGCGGAAATTTACGTAACCTTATATTCGGACAATTTCTTACGTCAATAACTGTCCCAGGTTTAGTTTGCGCATTTGATACCGTTTGTTCGAAGGAGAGTAATTTAACCTCGAGAGTTTTACCAATCAAGACTTGCCGCACTTGACAATTAAGTTTTATATGGGAAAGTCTTGAGAAACCGGCCAAGTGCAAACGAGTTACTGTTAGAAAACTAGAAGTTTTATCGATTCTTTAAAAATCGGATCTTCAAATCTGCTCGATTTCGTGTCCTAAAGTGTAACAATGACAGTTCGACTGTCGTTGCCGACGACGTCCACCATGTGCTCTACAGCAAGGTGAAGCAGACACGGCGACTTGCGAAGCACCTACCACACCCTCTCCTCCTCCCTCACCTTGGCCTGGTGTCAAGACAAAGTCAGGAAGACCGGAGACGAGCAAGGGCGCAGGTGGATGGCACGGTCGAGCCCGCCCCT
>CACRXP010000001.1:1466007-1503135 GCA_902702965.1 Spirometra erinaceieuropaei
CCAGGATTTTAACTAGCAACATCAACACCACAACGGATCAGAAAGACGAGGACGACTAGTCAACCATGCTCACGACTGTATACCCGGCGGGAGCGCAATCGCATCTACCGGCAGGAAACCAGGTGCCAGAAACTGCCAGGGCATATTTTGAATTTGGTATCCCCTTACCTGGGTGGTCGCACAAAACAGATTAAGACTTCTAATGCTATCGTCAATCCCCCAGGCGTGAGGAATGGAGTCATTTAGGGTAGTGCACTAAGCCCGCTATTATTTTGCCTTTTTGTAAAAGATGTACTAGAATTATCTCCGAAGGGTAAGCTTTTCATGCATGTCTATTATTTGAAAGTTACATATCTAAATGAGCCAGCAGATCACGATATTGTTCCCGAACTCCTAAAAAGCGACCTACAGGCTTTTGCCAAATGATACTGCACACGATTCCATTCTCTTTCCTGGCATAAACAACTCAGTATATTTTAAGGGTACCAGACAATGACTTTGAAAACCCTATTGATAACGCTACATACAATATCTATTCTGTCCAGATAAGTGACATATTTCAAGCAAATATGCATCTAGTCTTTGTTTGAATGCCTCTAAGGAATCCGCCAATATCACGTCCTCGGGAAGCCCGTCCCAGACACCGACGACTCGCTGTGAAAAAGAGTATATGCAAACGTCCAGGTAGCATCGGAATCCGCGAAATTTAAGATAGTTCTCAAGCAGATTTGTTGCTGTGGCCAAGGCGAAGAATTCATCGAGGCGCAGGGCACAGTCCCGGTTCCCCAAAATCCGGTGCGCCTTATGAGATCTCCTCGGATCTGCCTGTACTCAAGAGGAAATAGGTTAAGCTCATCGTGTCTGCTGCTGTTAGGTAAAGTCTTGAGGCCTTTTACAATTTTGGCCGCCCTCATCTGAACTCTTCCAGCAACTTATAGTCTTTTTTTCAGCCAGGGGCGCCACGCTTGGATCCCACCTTCCAGATGCGAACGAATAAAATTTCCGTGCACTTTTCCAAACATTTCTTCTCTGTAGCTATGAGATCATTTAATGGCGAAGAGAGTGCTGAATGCCCTTTTGGCCGCCCTAACGCTTTGAGAGAAGGGCTTAAGAGATGACAAAGTGTTGATCCCAAGACCTTTTTGCTCGGTCATATTTGAAAGTCACCTTCCGCCAGAGAGGTATTGGTGATCCTCTCCATCTGCTTTCTCATTCGTTTTGAATCGCAGTGCGACACACTTCTTAAGGCTAAACTTTAGCAGACATTTATTGGTCATTTCACATAGACGGTTTAGTTCTTCTTGAAGGGTCCGTTAATCATTTTCCCATAACTTGCCATAACTTGATGTCATCCACAAACATGACTCCATTGCAGTGCAGTCCACTCATACAGTAGTTGGCATAAATTAAAAACAGTACTTGTCCGAGCACAGAGCCCTGGGGAACTCCACTCACAACCGGCACTGGCGTTGATTTCGCACTGCCTATGCACACGGTCTGCGATCGACCGGTCAAGTAGTCCTTTACCCAGTTTAGTAGGTTCTGCTCCCATGGTGGTTTGCGATGACCACTAACCCCAACTAAGTATTGACGGCCACGACTTAAATGTGCCTGGACTTATTAAGGATCTTGCTGTATCATACTCCAAAAGTTTTAATCTTCCGGTGCACTGCGCCCTGATAGTCTCAAAAGCCCGCAGAACGGTCGGGTTTACCCTCCGAAGTTTTGAAACTGACGCTATTAGAATGCCCCTTTATAAAATGTACGTTAGACCCGGCCTGAAATGCTGTTTGTTTTTGTTTAGCCTCATGCGTGCTGCTGTGCGGAAGAAAATAGAATTCGTCCGACATTTTTTTACCAAGAGAGTTTTAACCCTAGACCGCCGATACTCGACCAACCAGGAACTTTGTGGGCTTACAGGCCTTAATACCTTGTGGTTTCGTAAATCACAAAAGAGAATATTTAGACTGTTTAGGCTTTTACACAGTCGTGCTTTCAACTTGCTTAATACTTTAGAGCATCTTGATCACCCCCCAGCGTAATATTCGGAGGTCTTCTTATTTATTTGTCTGGCATGTTCCATTAAATATAGTCGTTTCTTTTCAGTGAAGGCAATTGCAATTTGGGACAAATTACCCAGAAATGCAAAAATTCTGCAAAATTATTCTTTGTTTAGGAGAACCCTTACTCGTTTTTTGTATTCAGAAAATCTCTCACACATTTCGAGTGATTAATCCACCGATTTAATCAACCGTAATGATGGAGTTCATGGTCTCTGGTCCTCATGCCCGGTCTCATACAGTGAGAAAAAGTGCTGAATTTACAGCTTGCGGCACTAAAGACAATTTTGTCAACCACCAGCGAGCAACTGCTCTTCCATGCACTCTGTTTGGTCCAGTTCCAATTTCGTGGAAGGGAATAGAGACTGAAAACGCCCGATGCAATGTTAACTATTACTTTTGGGACTGACGTCATTTCGCGAGCGGCAGTTCTCTTATTCTGAGCCATCCAAGCTATCCAAAACGCCATCCCCTATATTAACTTCCTCGAAAGTTTTTTCACTGCTAGTCTCATCCGTGCTTTATCCTTCCTTGACACTGCCTGTAAACGTATATCAAATACGACTATTATTATTATTCTAACAAATGTAAGTGCTTGCTCTGCATGTGTGCAAGTTTTCCCAGACGGCTGTCTTGATGATCATTTCGAATGTAAGTGTAGCCCGGATAAGAGTTTTGGCCAGCTACGGAAGGCGTTGCCCATGGAGCACTGTCAAGAAGAATATTTGGCCAATGAGAGAATACCGGAGTCCAAAACAATGACGCCCTTTTTACCAACGGTCGGACATTTAGATCGAAGCGTTTGGTGGGATGAACTTGCAGTTTTAGAGGTGGTTGACTGTCCACGGAAAAAAACCGGTTGTTCTCATCCGGATATGCACAAATTTCGAACCTTGGAAAATACCGGATTTGAGTACATAAATGTAGGATTTGGGGGCGGAGGAAGTGATGGGAGGGAAATGGTGATTACTAAAAGCCGTCCAACTTTGCACAGGCAATGCAATGTATAAAGCGCTACAATGTATAACAATCAAGGTGACATCGAGGACCAGGCGAGTTTACTGGTCGGGGGGAGCATTCGTGTTGGGATTCCACTGGGAGTGTGGTTGTGGAGGTAATGTGTATGGGGGCTGGCAGCTCACTGCTTCGAGCAGAAACGGGATTTAGGGACGTATGACCATACTGCGTACAGGCACTTCCTTATAAAGTTAAAAGCGTTGCTCAGGTGTGTTTCATTTGCGGGTGCTGTAGCTGATCGTAGAGGAAGCAACTTTTAGAAGTATTGAACCTCTTTCATTTTCGAGAGTCAGAAATTTTATTGGACCCTGCTGTTGAGAGCCGGTTTAACTCACCGAGACATATGTTAGCATGGGCTTAAATTGAACGAATATTTTAAGCTTATAGCCTACAGCTTGCCCATGCCGTGCAGGTGACAAATATTTTCTCCCTTTTCAACACGTTACTGTGTTTGTATTCTACATTATAAGTGTAAACGAAGGTTACTTTGGTGATGCTTTACGCTATCCTGGATTTGGCTAACTTAGCTTTTTTTCACTGTCTCGGCTGAAAATACCCAATTTACGGCTTTTGGTTTTTTAATTATTTCACTCAATATAAATTTATGTTTAATCAAACCATCTTCATTCCTCTTGGGTTGTGCATCTGCTAGGGAGCCTGCCATTGACTTCCACTTAGCTAAGTTTTTTGTGCACCCCGGTGCCAAGACTGGGCTTTTTATCCGTGCCTATCCTCTAAGAGAAGCCAAAAGATATCTCAGGAGTCTTATACCACAGTAAATCTTACACTACCGTCTCTGTCTGATTGACCTTGGCCAAATTTCATTTTTTCAAATTTTGCCCGTTATGTTTTCCGGTTGTGTTCTTTTCATTTCGTGTTTGAAGTTGTACATGTCGAACTGAGGCGAGAGCACGTATGTTTAGTTGACGATAGGTTGGAACGTTGGTTTGTGTTTTCAAATTTCATAAGATTTCAAAAGACTATTTTTCTTCCGCTTCCGTCAACGCTTCTGGTTCCCGTTTCCCCTATCCGCACCCAAACGGGGACCAAGGCTTCGTAATTACTGTAGTGTATATCTCCGGAGTAATCGCGAGGATTTATTTTCATAAATCTTACGAACGCGTTCTTTTTGTCGTGTTCACTGCTCTTCTGACTGGAGTTATATCATGCTATTGAATTTATGTCAGTCAGTGTATTTGCGGGAAATAGGCTTACGCCTTTGAACTCCCTATTTGTACATAAAAAATCGATAAACAAGCAAAAATGTGAAGAAATTACAGCATTAAGTGAATGCATACATTGATTCACATATGTCACTAGTCACATGTTTAAAAAGTCACATAGTCCGCTTGTTGCTGCAGCATATATCTGCCAAGGCGACATTTAAATGTCTCCACAGATTGAGACATAACAACCGTCTCGGGCAGGTTATTCCACGGTTCCACGACACGGTTGGAGAAGAAATATTTTCTCACATTCAGTCTACCCTGTGGTACACGTAGCTTGAAGGGATGTCCCCGGAGGTGAGTTGTAGTGTCGAGTTGGAAAAAGTCATCGCGCCGAAGGGCTCAATCCAAGCCGCGCACGATACGGAAAGTTTGTATCATGTCTCCGCGCAACTGCCTATAACTCAGAGGATAGAGATTAAGGTTAGTTAAGCGGATCTCGTATGGCAGTGCACTTTGACCTCTTACTAATTTTGTGGCTCGCCTCTGCACCCTTTCGAGCAGATCGTAATCCTGATGCGTCCACGGTCTCCAGGCCTGAATTGCATATTCGAGATGGGGTCTTATAAACGTGCCGAAGACTTTGGTGAAGCAGTCTTCATCGAAAACAACGAATGCCCGCTTGATGGCATATAGCATTGAGGTTGCGGCCTTGGCCGCCTTACAGCATTGTGTAGAAGGCCTTAGGCTGTCTGCAACCCAAACTCCGAGATCTTTCTGAGTTTCTGCTTCTCGGAGTGGCATTCCGTTCAGATGGTATTGCCGCGTACTAGGGCTCTGATTTCCGAGGCGCAGAATGGTGCATTTGTTCAAATTGAAGGACAAGAGCCATCTGCGGGACCACTCGTCCAACCGACAAAGATTTTCTTGGAAGTTGGTCTCATCGGCAGCATTCTGGATGACTTTCCAGATTTTTATGTCATCCGCAAACATGGCACAATCACAGTCCAACCCATCTACGCAATCATTGATGAACAAGAGAAAGAGAGTTGGTCCGAGCACCGAGCCTTGTGGGACCCCACTCTCTATGAATGTGCACCTTGATTGCCGTTGTTCTACGCAGACAGTTTGGGAGCGGCCAACAAGGAAATTTTCGATCCATTTGAGAAGTTTGCCACCGATGCCCATAATTCTCAACTTGTGTAGGAGACGCTGGTGCGGAACACTGTCAAACGCCTTCCGAAAATCAATATAGGCAACGATCGTTCTGCTTTAGCGTCAACTGCCTGTCCTATCACTCTCACTAAAACATGGTAATCGATCACCTGAGATGCCACATTGTCAGGCGGGTGTAAAATACTGTACAAAGTACACGCCGTCCCGTAAAGTCTGCGAAAGGGTCTACCACAACCGGGTAATAGGCGTCCGCAATTGGATGGGTATTTTTGAAGATGTACTGGAAAATTCAGTATCCTAATTAAACCCGAAAGATACACTGATTTTTTGGTTGCAATTGCCAAGTACGGTCTTCAGATTTAGGGATCCGGTGTGTAACAAGATCATCCGGACTAGTGGACAAGCATTTTATGATGCTCACTAAATTTGCGAACGGTTGAGGCTGGTAGCCTGAACTTTATGCATTCTTTTCTCAACAAGTAAGTAAACATCGCACGTGGGATCTGTGGATAGGCAAATTATAGGTCTTGTTTTGCAAACTAACAAAAGATTACCGTTCGACCTGTTGTTCACCAGGAACGAGTAGCCTTGGGTCTATGTCTTACCCTGCACTGCTGTGGGTGCTAACATCTTTTATCTTTCATTACCACCCAAAGTAATTGCCAGGGATGATGTATGGTCTACGCCCTTCATAGGCGTTGATATTCTTAATTTTCTTCGAGAATGTTTGAGCTGACGCTGTCTTTAGTTTCTTTGTGTCATTTCATTTATAGTAGGTCCAGCGAATCTCTTTGGTCAAAATATTATAGTAGGACTACACGTTTTACGTCTTAGTTGTCCTACAAAAAATGCCCACGAGAAAGACAACGCTCCTAAATGCTTCCACAATCTCGCCCAGAATGGGCTACGATTCTGTCTTACGCTTCCTAATTGAATAGTCTATCTTATAAAGCTGCACGACGATGGCTTCCGCAGGTTCAATGCCACCAAATCTTTCTGTAACTCATGGGGCTACTCAACTATCTGCCGGACTATAGTCTGGACTTCACGGAAAAAGGATCTTCTGTTCTCTGACCTGCGATCATGCCTGTCGCCATGTCTCGCTGTCTAGACTCTCGATCTGCGGTTGTGCGTGTCCGTCCGTCTCCCCCACGATTATGAGCTAATATGACGTAGGCAGACGACTAAGGGAGACGAAGAGGTTTGGGTGTTGCACAATATGGGAAGTTAACTAGTCGTCGGCAAACGAATACGTCATTGTCTCCCCCCTCTGTGCACGTTAGCTGTGTTATCTGAACAACTCCCTCCTTCGATTCTCCGGCCTCTTGCCTTTCATATCTTACTCATACTGTTGGCCATGCTTTTACCACGTGAATTATAAAGATCTCAGCCATACCCATTCGTTCTTTTTTCTGATTCTGAAACCAAGGATGTGGGCCTTTACGCGCCAGCCCACTATTTGCCCATCTGAAACCATCAGTAACTCCTTTACCGAAGACGAAAACGGCTGCGATGTTAACCTCAATGACCTTCTCTTAAGCAGCATCGAGAGGGTGGGCGTTTTATGCCTACTAACGAAACTTCGGCGCGGGGAGAACTCAGCGCTGTCCCATCCCGCGGATTGGCTCCAATCAAGGTCGCCACGTACAGGTTTCACCCCCCTACAGGCTGCCTGCTCTCGTAACTTTCCGGTGCTCACAGTGATGTTGCTCGAAGCTGGCGCAGATCCGAACGCTACCACCGCTGCAGGAGGTTCGACTGCTGCTCATTTGGCGGCAGGCGTTGGAAACCCGTTCCTTCTGCATGTTCTCTCCCTCTATGGAGGCAATCTTAACATTCCCGATGCTAAGGTAAGCTGTTGAATGCAACTTAGGCGATCCCCTTTTTACGCCTTCTGAAGCCTCTTTTAGTTTAAGACTGATTTCAGAGTGAATTCAAACGGGCCAATCCGGTTTTAGCTGTGGAGGCAATTTTTTGGAGCCAGGACGAGTTACAGTATCATCGCCTTAGGCGAGTGTAGTAGAGTTGGGTGTCGACTGTTAAGGCCTTACGTAGGCGTAGGTAAAATTCCCTGCCACTAAGAAACCGTAGTTAGTGCGCTTTTTCTAAGCTAAAAATTTGCCGTAAAGGTAATCAGTGTGTCATACCACCTCGCGGGTGCTTATCCCTCAGACTCGCTCGCTCTTCTCGCTGCTAATAAAACGAGAGATTTTAAATTTTTATTCTTGAGTTGTTTGTCGCCGCTAGCCGGGTAGACGAGTGCCACTTTCGCGTGGCACGCACTATTTCCGACCGTGACTGACATGCGGTGATCCCAGGCCCCAACCGGTAGATTGGCCGACTGGACCTCGATAGCAAATAAGCCAGAAATGGCCATCCCAGTCTCTCTCATCTTTGTTGCCTAGGCAAGATAATCGTGAGGCATCAAATTGACTCATTAGGCTTATGAGTGAATACGGTACAGGCATATGGGTCGATCACACTTAGCAAGCCTTCAGTAACCTACTGCGAACTTAGACCTTCTCTGCGATTACGGGATCGAGAATTGAGTTAAGGTCTCACTTTCTCTGTGTCATATGCGGCCAGTTTGGCAGCCTACTGATTATAATCTTCTTTTTTTAATTGCCCATCGGTTTTTCCTGTCCTTGCGAGTTTTCCTATTTCCACTTTAAATTTGCGCAGAGACTGGTTCTGTCGGGGAGGCCACCACCCCTGTAAAGTTACGACCAATTATTACCTATCCTTCATCACCTACTTAAACATTGTTAGTAACCGCTTTAATTTACACTAGGGTAGAGTGCCCATCCATTCGGCGGCTGAGAATGGCAACGCGCACGCTCTTGTCTGGCTGCTGGACGTCGAGAAAGTCTGCACCCTAGACGTAAAAGACAACTTCGGACTCACCCCACTTCACCTCGCCTGTTTACAGGGCGACCGAATCATCCTTGAGTGTCTTCTGGCGTCCCTTCATCACTCTCGTCCGTTGGCACCAACCGCCAGTGTTGAGGTCCCCATCGCCAACCCTATACTATGTCAGGACAATATGGGCAACACCTGTCTGAATGCTGCTTTCGCCGAACATGTAGGAAGATCTTTATTTTTTTGTCCATTATTTTGTTCATTCGGTAGAAAATGATGTCTTCCAATTTGATATTCGCAGGAAGGGTATAATTCGGTTTTCAAGAACTTTTCCAATTCCCGAATAATTTTAAACCCGACCTGCCGTTACACATGCATTCAGGATTTCCAAACTACAAGCCGTGTATTTTCCGCTTACGAAAACCATACATTTCTCTATGGTACAAAGAGGGGACTACATGGGATTCATAAAATTAAGCAGTTGGCTTGAGCTATATTGTTAACTTAACAAGCTGCATTGGTAAATGCGGAGACATGACGTTTTATGAACGGCCATTTCACGGTATAAAAAAATCTCACAATTATAAAATTTTTAGAACCCGACTATACCCTTCCTTCGAGTATAAAATTGGAAGAAGACGTCATTTTCCACCGAACGAGCAGGAGAATGAATATTTTTATGCATGTTTTTCATGAAACATAATTGAATTTTTAAGGGCATCGAAACTCAATGAGAAAAGTGCATGTTACTTAAGTAGCAATTTTTTACAGAGTGTAGTTTTTTGCATGCGGCCGGAAAGGAATTTGTTCGCAAGCCGGCATCCTGAGGTAATTGATTTATTATAGGATTACGCTGCACGATGACTAATTTTACATCCCTACTTAAATCTTTTCGAAACGGAAATGCATTTCGGCATTTCGATTGACATTTCCTGAGTTAGCCCTACTGTATATGGAATGCGGACGTGTTGTCCTTGATAACTCTTATTGACTGAAGCGTTATCTCAATCCCCCTTAATGGCAATATCGCCAATTAGTCCCCCCTTATAGTGTGACTGATTAGAAATAAGCAAGTTCGGCTTTGGTGCAGAAGGAGTACTTGGAGCAGTTTAATTTCCTACCAAAACCCATCATGCTACTGATAAGTGATCTTGACTCGTTTCACCCTCCAGGTTTGTTTTCTTTCAAAGAGCCCAAGCAGCTTGTCGGAATCGCCTTCAACATCAGCTGTCTACTTGACTGTTCATAGAATGACGTCGTTTGCTACTGTGGAGACCGGCAGCCTTTTAATCTCATCTCGAAGTAGTCTACTGGGTTATTAAAGATACGAGCATTGAAGTCGTATTGTTTGTACTTGGGCCACCTATCTTTTCACTATAGGTAGGAAGGCACCAAGAGTCATTAAATGTAGACTGAAGTCCTTAAACAGGGCGTAAAATGGTTCTCGGCCCTAGATGCAATTTTTCGGGCAGTCTACAGAAACTACATTCGGTAAAAAAATGTTACTTAAGTAGTGCGCATCTGTTCCATTGACATTCGGCATCCTTGTAAACTCAAACATACTTTGCAAAAATCGCACAAAATGTCCTTTCCTCTTAAAAGGTAGTCAAATTTTGTATTCCAAAGAAAGAACATCTTCCAGTTTTTAAAAACCTTTTAATTCCTGAATAATTTTGAATCCGACCTGCCGTCGCCCTTCCGTTTAGGCCTTTTTAACCACAAACTGTACACTTTCCGCGCAAAGGCAATCATACAGTCTTATAAGTTATTGATTAGGTACCATAAAGGGTTCATATAATTCTGTAACGGATGCAGCTTATGTTGTATACTTCATAAAGAGCATTAATAAACGAACAGATACGATGGTATTCGAATGGGCATTTCACGGTTTTAAAAAATTCTATAACTGCGAACTCTGAAACTAAAAGATACCTTTTCTTTGAGTATAAAATTTGAAGGCTCAATTGGTTACCAGATGGATAAAAGAATAGATATCTTGTATTTCCTCTCTATTAAATGTATTTGAATTTATATGGGTCAAAAAATAAAACGGGCGAAATCGACAGTTCGACCGTCGTTGCCGGCGATGTTCACCGTGTGCTCCACTGAACGGTGGAACAGACAGAACACAGTGACTCGCGCGGACAAAATCACACTACCTAATTTTTCATTCTTGCTGAGTGTGATTTTTGCAGGCTGCCAGAAAGAAACACGTTCAGTAGTCGGTATCTTGGCGGGCTGGCTTATGCACATACGTAATTTAGAAATGGAACGAGCAAAACATCGGCACTTTCAGCAAAATATCAGTCTTTATATGGGCGCTCCGCAGTGCATTCATAATCGTAGAACAGGGCCTAAAAGTGAGCAAAGATGGCAAAATGGGCTCAGTTTAAGGATAAAGGCATGTTCTCACATTTGCGATGGAAAAATGCCAGTATTTCTTTTTAGCAACATGAAAGAAATGGCCAAAAGGGTCAAATTTTTCCTTGGTATCACTGCGTAAGAATGTAAAGTGCACAGACATCCGTCAATGGAATACAATATTAAAGGACTCCTTAAGGAGGGAAATTATTAGAGACAGTTTTCTAACTTATCGAAGTCATATTCGTTGTTGAATTTTGTCGTGGGTGTTCATTTTATTTGGTGATAAGGTCTCCTGTTTGAATGAGTCTTTAAATGTGACATAAGCGACCTTCTAAATGAGACAGAACACCTAAATGCTCACTCTTTCGGTAAATGCCTTAAGACATATCTTATTCTACAGGTTTTAATAACGAAATAAAACAAAATCTACCTTAATGGGAAAGCGATTGACGACACTGAGAGCCATGAAGTATTCAGCGATCTCAGACTCAACGTAATGCAGAACAAATGAAAAGTGCAAATTGATATCACGGAAGAGAAGTTCTCGTTATATGCGCAAAATTATATGTTAACTATTACACCTATCAATTCTATTTAAATCGATTTGTCACTGACCCGCCTGGCAATACGTGGCCTTATGAAAACGCTTGTTCCTATGACGTTCTTATCGTCAAGATCAAGCAAAATCCTGTTTGTCTTATTGTACCGCATCTCAATCAATTCACAAGCGTAAAGAATACCACGAATCCTCCGGAAACCGTCTTGGAGTCTATACTAACAACAGAGGCTGCTGGCAAACCGCCATACCTGAAATAGCACTACAGTGAGGGACCGATCTCATGAAATGTTGACTGAAATTCTGAAATGCGTTTTCGATTAGAAAGGATTGCTTGGACGCGGTTGTAATACTGATTACCTTACGGCATAATCCTATAATGATTTGGACTCGACAGGATGTGAACTTCTGAATGCACTGTTTTTCGAATTCCTGTAGAAACCGTACTCGGCAAGAAATGACTACTTAAGTAGCATGCATTTTCCCATTTATTTCTGATGGTTTTGCAAATTCAAATATATTTTATAGAAACCACGAACAAAATAGGCGTTCTTTCAGTCGTTTGATAGAGAATTATGTCACCTTTATGTTTTATACTCGAAGAAGGAGAACAATTAGGTTTTAGAAAAGTTGTCTGATTCCCGAATAATTTGGAGTCTGATCAGTCGTTGCCTTAGCGCTTAGTGATTTCACTTTACAAGGTGCATGCGTTCCGCGTAAAGAAAATCACATATTCTTCCGTGCCCTTAAAAACATACCATATGCAGTCCATCAAATTTTGCAATGGACGCGGATTATTTTGTACATTTCATGAGGAGCAGTGGTAAACGGACAGGTAAGACGACATATGAATAGACATTGCGTGGTCTTAGAAAATTTCACAATTAGAAACTTTTAAAACCTTATTATACTCCTTCGAACATAAAATATAAAGATGATATAATTGTCTATCAAACGACTGAAGGAAAGCCTATTCTTATTTATGGTTTGTCTAAGATATATTTGAATTTGCAAGACCGCCAAAAATTAATAGGCAAAATGTGTGCGAGTACGGTTTCTACAGGGTTTGAAAAGTAGTGTATTCAAAAGCTGACACCCTGTCAAGTCTGAAATATTATAGGATTATGCCGCAAAATAATCAGTATAACAACGGCGCCTAAATAATACTTCCTAATTGAAAAAGCATTTCAGAATTTCGGTTGAAATTTCATGACATAGGTCACCTGCGGTATTAATAACGAAAATCTGAGTTCCGACGCCCATCCTTTTAACCTGTGGGGGGGGGGGGGTTGTTACATTCGTAGGGTTTTTTCAACTGTTCCAGTGTTGCCTTAGCTTGCCGTCGTCTCGATTGTTGATCCGTTCGTCCAAGACTCACGTAAAACATCTGATGCTCGCATGCTCGAGGTTAGCAAGTTCAGTAAAAAATCGAGCCAATCGTTATTTTGGAAGAACACGGACAAACATCTATTCACTCCGAATGACCAGTTTTCATGCTGTCTTGTATTTTGAAACTTAGCAATACATCGTCTCCCGTAATTTTTAGGGTTACATGTCACGCAACCGAGCACAGCGCAAAGCAGTAGGTCGCGCCATCTTTTGGAGTCTTCTTTCGAACTCACCCGAAGATGCTGCTTCGCTGCTGACCTCGGGTAACCAGCTGGGTCATCGACCGCTCGAGTCTTTTATCTCCTCGGCCCACGCCAACCAATGGGCCTTCCACGGACTCCTTCTGTTCTCAACCCTTGTACTGCCTCTTCTGCGCCCACGTACCATCGCGACCGCACTGACCGGGTTCCAACGTCTTCTGATCGGCCTTCAGTTTTTTGCCCCCCTGCTTCTCGCAGTGCTTGCCTGTCTGGGACAATGGGCCACGGCGTCAGTTCTACCCGTTTACGCCACTGCCAGCCTCCTTGCCGTCCTCGTGACCCAGCAACAACATCGCACTTGTGACGGCACCGAGCAGCAGAACCCCCTGCTCGCTGGTCTATTCTTCTCTGGAGCCGTCTGCGTCAGCGTCTACGACCTTCTGCGCTTTCAGCCGAGTCTAGAAGGTACGCTTGGTTGGGTTCGTTTTCTGCCCGGCTGCCTCGGTTATCCTCTCTGGTTCATAACTTTTGGGGCCTTGTGTATGACCGATCCAGGCCGCCTGTTGCCTCAAAACGCCTTTCGGACGGGGTTCGCCCGCCTGGTGGAGTCATCCACCGTCCCGTTTCTACAGGACGTGAAGAACCTCATGGTCAACCCCACGCTGCCCAATAAACTGCCTGAACTGCCCAACTACTCAGAGACATACTGTCCTTCCTGTGATGTTCTTCTCCCTTCAGTGGACATCTACGTGAAACATTGCAAGTTGTGTAAGCGTTGTTACGTCGGTCATGACCACCACTGCCTCTTCCTTTACAACTGTGTGGCTGGCAGAAATGTTAGACTTTTCCTCTTGTTCCTCTTTCTCACTGCCCTGAGTGCTCTCGTTTTCTCCGCGACTGCTCTCATCTACGCCTGTCACCGCTGTGGACGCGATAAGACGGTGGGAGAAAATTATCCGGGAGTCTACAGAGCCTATATGCTCGCGTCTTGTGCCTTGCACACCCTGCCCTGCCTCTCTGTCCTTCTCTTAGCCAATCTTACGGTCGGAGTTTGGCTGGTTGTCCTCATTAGACGCCAACTCCTTCAATTTAAACACCAACACTCCGCGCTAATTGGTCGGTTTGGGCTTTGGCGTGTTTTGTTGGGCCTACAACGGTCGCAAGTCTGAGGCTGTGATTAGGATTGTTTTTTTCTGACCAGGGGTTTTTATTATTTTGACTGCATTTTCCCTTTTTTGTACTTTGTTATTTTATGAAGCTTTTCTTTACTCAGTTGTCTAATACTTAATTCACAGTCCAACGCACTTTTACTACAGAATGTCCTAAAAAGTCACCACATATGTTTGTGGAACCGAGGGCGTTTCGCGATACTGGCGTAATGGCACGGTCACTTACTTAGTAGAAGCGCGAAAGTTCGAGTTCCAGGTGCATGTGCAAGAAGACTGGTCGCGCATCGGAACACTGTGTTTATCGTTCTGCTCATTCTAACTCGTGCACGAGTCCATCGTCAGAGACAGCAGCTACAAGAGAACGAGGGACAGTTATAGGACGTGTTAACCAATGATCGATCGATGACGCAAGACTGGAGGTGACTGCGCAGGGCTCCGTACTCCACCGTGCTCAGTAAAGTCATGAAATTGAAAGACCGGTTAAATCCCGAGAAACAGCTTGCTGTAGCATGTCGAATCCCGTGCCAAAATTGCCATTTTGATTACCCAGTTCGCGAGCGTTTCCGAAGGCTGGCGAAGGCTAGCCAGACATCATCAATTGGAGAGACACTGATGCCCACACCACGTCCGTTTGCAGGCAACTTGGCGCTCAGATGTCGGAAACTCACGCGCTGAGGGGAAATACGCGTACCGGGGATAGACAGGAACTCGCTATTCGGACACTTGCTTGAATCTATAATTATATGAGAAAAGCGATGGAACAAAGGGCAAAGCTCACCCGTTATCTCTTGTGACTACTCATAGCCTACGTCAGATATGCACCTCCAACTTTACTGTTGTGAAGTTACTTGAACGAGCTGGAAAAGATATGGTCTACTCGTGAGATTTCTTTCATCAGTCAGCCGACAGGTTTGTTCAGCTCCTTCAACCTAACCTGCTCTACAGATCCAGGCCGCAGACCGACGGTTTTACCGGGGCGAATCCGAATGACCAAATTCTACTCGTACGCTGCCCCGTTGCCTTTCGTGTGCCTCAGCTGATGAACCCAGGAAAGAACCCAAAAGCACGGACTATTTGGTTCTTCCTTTGCAGACTCTTCCACTCACCCGAAACTATCAATGTCGATTAGCCGCAAATGTACTTCTCGGGAGTTGTATTATGGTCTCCAAATTTGTGTATGCGAATCCCCTCGTTTTTTGCCCTACTGGTCAGCCTATATCTTGTAGGTTCAGATAGCTAGCTGTCTACGTAGGTACGACTGCTTGACTGATGTAAGTAGATGTACAGTGTGTGGCTGATCTCATGAAATGTTGGCTGAAATTCTGAAATACGTTTTCGATTAGGAAGGATTACTTGGTCGCAGCTGTAATATTGGTTATCTTGCGGCATAATCTTATAACATTTCGGACTCGGCAGGATGTGAGCTTCTGAATACACTGCTTTTCGAACTCCTGTAGAAACCGTAATCGGTAAAAAAAATGACTACTTAAGTAGCCTACATTTTCCCATTTATTTTTGATGGTCCTGCAAATTGCAGTATATCTCATAGAAACCACGAACAAAAACAGGCTTTCGTTCAGTCGTTTGATAGAGAATTATGTCCTAATTGTACTTGATACTCGAAAAAGGAGTATAACTAGGTTTAAAAAAGCTTTCTAATTGCCGAATAATTTGGAGCCTGGTCATTCGTTGCAGGAGCGCTTAGTGATTGCAGTCTTCAAGTTGCATGCGTTCCGCGTAAAGAAAATCAAATATTCTATGCCTTTTAAGAGATATCATATTGTCCATAAAATTGTGCAATGGATGCGGACCATGTTGTACATTTCATGAGGAGCTCTTGTAAACGGCGGGGTACTATGCTATGTGAATGGACATTGCGAGGTCTTAAAAAATCTCATAATTAGAGACTTTTTAAGACCTAATTATATTCCTTTCTTGAGTATAAAATATAAAGAAGACGTGATTCTCTACTAATTGACTAAAAGAAAACTCATTTTTGTTTATGGTTTCTATAAGATATATTTGAATTTGCATGACCATCGAAAATCAATGGGAAAAATGCATGCCACTTAAGTAGTCATTTTTCACCGAGTGCGGTTTCTACAGGAGATCGAAAAGCAGTGTATTCAGATGCTGACATCCTGCCGAGTCCGAAATTTTATAAGATTATGCCGCTAGTAACCAGTATTACAACCGCGAACAGGTAATCCTTCCTAATCGAAAACGCATTTCAGAATTTCCGGCAACACTTCATGAAATGGGTCACTCACTGTATTTAACAGTCAGGGTCAATGGTTACTGCACTTTACCCCTTATTCTTTACGAAGATCATAGCTCTTCGGGCCCCCTTTTCGAAACCCGACGTTTAACTTTCGATCCAAACTCTTAACTTTCTGGATACTGTTCTGTGGGGCTGCGGAATAACACCTTAGAGACGTGCCAACTTCCGCAGATATCGAGGTTTATGCGGTGTGTCATTCAACAGGAGACGAGAGATGAAGCCACTTATCACCCAGCATGTTCCGCCTCTGTCAACTGACAAGAATGTTTACGAAATTTACGACTCTATGTCGTACGCGCATCTGGGACTTTGAACATTCGCACGGAAGTTCAACACAGCTGAGCTCGTCATGTCGAGTCGCTGAGTCTGTACATACTCGGATTTCCTAGTGTACGTAGACGGGCCTGACATGGTGCCGAACGGTTGGAATCCCACTCCAGACGGAAGACCTGGGACTCGCATCTCGCATTTATAATTCGAATAAGACTGTCTCAGAATCGCATAAAAGCCGCCTGAGGCCAGCTCTGTGACACTGAGTTCGTTCAAACTCTGTGGGAACAGCTAGTCCATACCACGAAGTATTGCCGACAAGGACGACAGAAAATAACGTATTTGCTCTCACTTGCCCTCATCAGTTAGCTACAGTACACCGCGGGGTTAGAGGTGTCCGTAATTACGAGACAGGCCGAAAAATCTACATTCTGGTATACAATCTATACAGATTGGCACACGCCGCTATGCAGCTGAAAAAAGGTATGCGAAGTTATGCAGTTCTTCCATTTGGCAACAGAATCCACTTGATTATCCGGCCTTTTTATCATCATTGGCCAGAAGTAGCGAAACTTCAAGCAAATTCTCCAAAAATTGGCGAGTCGCAGCAAAAATCGATCGTTTTCATTCCGAAATTCGATCGTGTGAGAGTAGTAGGCGTCCGTGAGCAGGTCGATCAAACTACTTAGAAATTTGGTTTTATTTCTTGAAGAGCGGAGGCAGCGAAACCTCCACAAAGTAGCGTTTTTATTGTTGTAGCATAGAGGTATGAAGCCTCCGATTTGATTAGTCATGTTTTTAGTGCAACACCGCATTTCGCATATCACGAGACCGCGAACTGGTCAAACTGTGCAACGGTTAAAGTGCCGCCTGGGCAAGGCTTTCTAAGAGTGAATAGTTTCCCGTTTTCAGAAAATGAACAAGACGCTAAATGGTTTCAGCAGTTTTGTTTCAGACACGGCGCCAATTCGGGCACATCTAGTGACGATTCTCGACTGCACTCACTATTCAATCAGATCGGCAGAAGTGCATATATAGAGTAGGTGGATTAATTCATTAATTAGCAACCGAAATTTCAAAATGCGTTTTCGTTCTGAAAAGATTAACTAGTAGACAACTACGCCTTCTTCCAATCTTATGCTCGAAGGAAGGGTATAATTCGGTTTTCAAAAACTTTTCTAATTCCTGAATAATTTTGAACCCGTTCTACCGTTACACTTGGATTCAGGGTTTCCAATCTACAAGCCGTATATTTTCCGCGTACGGGAAACCACAAATTTCTCTACGGTAATAAAGGGGGACCATATAGAGTTCATAAAATGTAGCAGTGGATTTGATCCATATTGTTAAATTTACAAGCCACATTGGTAAATGCGGTGACATGACGATTTATGAAGGGCCATTTCACGGTATTTAAAAGTCCCACAATTAGAAACTTTTCTTTAAACCGAATTATGCCCCTCCTTCGAGTATAGAATTAAAAGAATACGTGATTTCTGCCGAATCAGCAAAAGAGTGAATATTTTTATGTATGTTTTCCATGAAATATAATTGGGGCATCGAATATCAACGAGAAAAAATCATGCCACTTAAGTAGCCATTTTTTACAGAGTGTGGTTTTTGCATGCAGCCGGAATGATGTTAATTCGAAAGCCGGCATCCTGAGGTAACTGAAGTATTATAGGATTATGTTACAGGCTGATTAGTTTAACAACCCTACTTAATTAATCTTTTCTAAGGGAAAACGCATTTCGGAATTTCGGTTGACATTTCATGAGTTAGCCCACCTACTCTATTTTGGGCAGTATAATAATTGAAAATTACCATATACAAATGGTCAAAAAGCATGTTTTGTCAAGATAATTACGAATATTGACTTTTGTAAAATTTAGGCGAATAAGACCTTTTCTGTTACCGTTATTTGTTGGAAGAGCGTGCATTGCTGAAGCCTTCCTCTGTTTGCTTTCTCCCAGTAATTCACCCGACAGGAAGCACATTCTCGACAAAGTGCCTCTGATTGAATTAGTTTATTTGGAGTGACTCGCCTTTACCTGTGACAGCTCCATTAAGGATGCGCAATTTTCACTAGGGAAATAAATGCCAAATTGCGGACTAATATAGGGTATCCCTAAATGTTCGACATAATTTGAGATGTCCATATGGGAGCGAATATACAGTAGATGGACTAACTCATGAAATGTCAACAGCAATTTCGAAATGCGTTCTCCTTTCGAAAAGATAAATTAAGTAGTGTTGTAAAACTAATCATCAAGCAGCATAATTCTGTAATTATTCAGTTACCTCAGGGTGTCGACTTCCTAATGGACTTCCTTCCGACTGCACAAAATGACTACTTAAGTGGCATGCAATTTTCTCATTGATTTTCGATGCCCTTGAAAATGCAATTATATTTCATGGAAAAATGCATAAAATATTCATTCTTTTACTTATTCGGTAGAAAATCGCGTCATCTTCCAATTTTATACTCGAAATAAAAGTATAATTCGGTTTGCCAATAGAAGCGAAGAGCCGAGTCCCAGGAAGTAGTCTTGAATAAGGAGACACGATCGCCGGGACAAGAGCTTTATTAGCCTGACGTTTCGGATTCCTACTCGAATCCATCATCAGAGACAAAAGAGCAGAAACGGGTGGTTGTTGCACAAGGGGCTGCGGTATTTATAGGATGCAGCAGCCATGCTACCGCATGCCTATGAACGTTCACGGCTTCCCCCTTCATCCGGGATTGTCACACTTGGGGTGATCATTGCTTGATGGCCGACATTCGAGTCGATAATTGACGCAATTTCAGCACGTGCGTTGGATGTTGGCGTGATGATTGCTCGACCATCTGATGCGTTGACCCGGGTGTTGGGAAGAGTGTTCACCAGTGCGCTCCCCGCGTTGCCAATTACTCCGCCTAGACGAAGTCTCAGCACGCTGTATTGAATGGGAAGATCGTTGCACTTGTTGATGGACTGGGGGCCAGTAAACCATGATTCCAGTAGCTCTCGGCTCACTCGGTTGTCACCTCTTGCGAGAATTTCGGCCTCATCGAATTTAAATGTGTGGCCGGGTCTCGTCGAATGAGCCGCAACTTGAGAGCTGGCGTCATTTCTGCGCACCGCTGCCGCGTGTTCGGCCATTCTCGTTCGGAGCTGTCTTCCGGTTTCTCCGACGTAGTTGCTTTGTCCGCAACTGCACCAGATCCGATAAACGACTCCAGACGTTTCTAGCCGTGGCAGTGGGTCTTTCGGTTTCATGATCAGACGCCTGATGGTTGCCTCCGGTCTGTGTGCCACTCCAACCCCAAGTGGTGCGAGAAGGCGGCCGACAGCTTCCGAAACGTTCTTGACATACGGAAGTGCCCGCCAAGAAGTTTCAAAAAGTTTCTACTTGGGGGACTCTTAAACACCGTGGAATGGCCGTTCATAAATCGTCATGTATCTGCATTTACCAATGTGGCCTGTAAATTAAACAATATGGCTCAAATCCACTGCTTAGCTTTATGAACTCCATATGGTTTTCTTTTTATACCGTAAAGAAATGCGTGGTTATCCGTACAAGGAAAATATACCGCTTGTAGTTTTTAAACCCTGAATGCAAGTCTAACAGCAGGTCGTGTTCAAAATTATTCGGTAACCAGAAAAGTTTTTTTGAAACCGAATTATACTCTTCTCTCGAGTATAACATTGAAAGATGGCGTGATTTTCTACCGAGTAAGTAAAAAATGAGTATCTTTATGCATGTTTTCCATAAAATATAATTGAGCTTTTAAGGGCATTGAAAATCATTGACAAAATTGCATGCTACTTAAGTAGCCATTTTTTGCAGAGTATAGTTCTTGCATGCAGTCGAAAATAAGTTCATTCGAAAGCCGACACTCTTAGCTAACTGGATCATTATAGAATTATGCTGCATGATGATTAGTTTTGCAACCCTTCTAAATTAATCTTTTTGAAAGGGGCACGCATTTCGAAATTTCGGTTGACATTTCATGAGTTAGCCTACTTACTGTATGCTGGAGAGAAATAAAACTTAATAGGCTTAAGTGGGGGCATAACAGGTTTTATTTTGCACATTTCAGAGGAAGAATTGCGTGAAACGGCAAATTTAAAATGCTCTAAATATATTGCAAATGTTCAATGTGTGCGCCGCACCAGGTCGGTAGACGAGCTCCTGTCACGCTTTGCTTCGCGGAATTGATTCGCCATCTCTGGCCGTTCAAATCCCATTTTCCGACACGAGCAGTCTTCCTCTTGAAACCTCTTATGTCACATCCGAATCTGTTTCCCTGCTGGCGTTTATTCGTGAAATCTTGAAACAGGGTTTGGGCGTACTTTAATGCACAAAACGTCTTTCCTGTTGCAGTAAGCGACATATCTAACACTGAGAGGAGAGAAATACTCAAAATTAGTTTTTGAAAACATACTGAGTTCTAGACGTACTGCTAAAGTTTGAGGCAATCTGAACTGGATTTTTCACGTTATTAGATGATGAAATTACGTCAAATTTTCAGGGATATCCTGTTGATTGTAATAAGCTGTTTCTCAATAAATTGAAATGTTAAATGGTGACGGAATTCACCTGATAGTGTGTTGATGGCAGAGTGACAGTGGGACGTGAGGGACAGCATGAGCGTAAGTTGTGCCACCCTTCCAGTCGAGTCACACTGATAACAAAGATGGCGCAATCCTTGAAATAAATAAGACTGACTTCGTTAAAAAAATGAAGTCTTTTGACGGAACATCTACGTCTCATTTGCTGAGGACCGAACAAAAAGCAAGTCACGGCCGACAAGGCAATGGTCCACAAGTTTTTTCGACTGAAATTCACGAATCCTACTGATCCCACATCTGTGACTCTCAGTGACCCCACATGTAATCGGGCTTCGTCGCCATTTGGCACGATCCTGGGACCTTAAACTATCATGCTGATGGGCTCGAAGAGAGAAATCATTCGGAAAACATTCCTAACCCGTCCCGCTCTTTCATGGGCTGCAGTTCAACCGGGTTTTTGACTAACAGAGCTGCAGTCCATGCTCGAGGTCGATGGCTTTTGGAAGAGCAATTTTCGGCGAGGTTTGGTTCTGCTACCCAACCTGATTGATACCAATTGGTTAGCCTACTAAAACAATATTAGTTGAAATACCTAACTTAGCCACTCTCTGGACTAGGAAGAGAACGCAAGCAGAACTCGAAGCACGCATTGGGAGGCGAGTGAAGGTGGTGCGTACATACTCTCCCCCCGAAACAGCCACTTGCTGGATTAGTAGGATAAGGAGGGTGCAATCATCACTGGAAGGCCACGGAAGGACCGCGTGGCAATTCGCAGTGCATGGCCATTGTAGTGGAACCGATAGAGTTCCAATCCATCCGAGCAGTTCCATTAGCAAGCCTGCGTAGTCGCTCGATGTATTAAGATAATGAAGATGGCACAAACAGAGCCCGAAGCGCGCGTGTGAACTGATACCCGAAGTAACCTCGTGACAAAGTCACTCGCTGGACTAAAGTGGTAAGGAAGATGCAGACACGCGATATTTGTAAAGTCAGCTTATTCGCATCTGCCAATACTTCCTTGGAAATCCAGCCATATGGTATCTACCTACCAACGGTGGTCGAGGTCATCAGTACCTCGCCATTCGATGTGCAACGACGCAGAATGACAGGTGTCGAAGCACTGGTGAATGTTAGTTCGAGGAAGCTTTTGTTACCCAGGTGGTAGATACCACTTCTGTTGTGTGCTTACGCATGTTTGTGTTTACGACCCGAAATGGTAGTCACGGTTATGATTAGCTGAATGAAGGTAGAATAATTCGCAGGCAGTGCTGTATCAGTATACTCACCTTCCTCTCGTCACCCCGTCTGCTGTCCTAGCTGGTCCAAGTTCGGTCTGGTAGGTGGTTGCCTGTTTGTGACTTGAAGCGCGATGCTAGAACACCGGACTTCAACTTATCACAATGCCGCTATTGTGGCTCTAACAATAAAGTTCGGAAATACAATATGGTCAGTTGCTGACGACATCTAAGCCCGTAACGCCAATCCAATTTCTAGTTTTGTTTTAACCCGGCCTGGTACTTGAAAGCACGTGCGCGCGTATGCGTACACGACTCTTGTCCCAAATACCAACGCGGCAGAGAAGGAGAACGCGAGCGGCCACGAAAATGTGTATTGGGAAATTGCAAGTCAAGATTAACTGAAAGTAACTCATATTTGTAACGCCCTACTGTGGTTCGCCGGTATTCGGCCAAATGCCCTACGGAGGGAACATTACAGACGAGCTGATCGATCGATCAGACCCGAGGGGAAAAACCAGTGGAGAGGCGCCACGATTAAGATGACAGCGCTGTAGACAAAACGCACGTGGCCTCCAATGATTGGCTGGCTCTTGTTTTTGGGAGCGTAGGCACTTCCAACAAGTTTCCCTGAAATTCCCACTAACTGCTTTTTGTCGACAAATGTATTGTTTCGACAAGTCCCTGCCAGAGCAGTTCAGCTTTACAGCAAAGCTGGACGGAGCTACAAATAGTGACTTCTTCAATAGTAGTGAAAGTGCTATTCGCCGGTGACATGTTCAAAGAAGAAGAAGAGACGTTCACCGGGAGAGGAAGCGGCACAGGTCAGGGTGATGCAGGGGCCAGATTCAGCCCTGCAGTTGGCATTGGTGAGCTATAAACCAAGAAGAATGCGCCATATAATGACATCTGTGCTGGAAAACGGACATTCCAAGAAGTTTAATTGAAAATGAGTAAGATGCTTTGGAAAGAGAATAACCTTTAATGCGTAAATTTTTGAGTCTTGCTCCCCAGCTCGTCGTCAGACTTTTGGGTTATGTACAAAAAACAGTTACCTATTTAACCGTGTCGAACAAGTGGTACTATGGTTGACCGAAGCCTGCGCCTATGCGCGTCAGTGGTTTTTCGTCACCCCCTCGGCATTGGCTGCGCTCGCTTCCATTTGTCCTTGAGAAATTTGTATGTGGCATCTAAATTGATACGCCGAGTGATGCATGCCTCATCTGAGTGCATTGCCTCTAGGAATTCGCGGCCTTTCCTTATTGGGCAGGCGCCAACAATGCGAGTGTTCTCCCGTGCAAATTTATGTCCAGTGTCCAGTGTGTGCATAGCCACCTGGGATAGGTGATCGCGTCTCTCCGCCGCTAATTGATGCTCATACATGCGGGTAGAGGCAGATTTCCCAGTTTGGCCACAATAGACGGCATCACAACTGATGCATGGTATTTTGTAGACAACACCTTTTCTGTCAAGATAGCCAACCCTGTCCTTAGGGTGTACAAGCTGTGTACGCAAGGTGGTTGTAGGCTGGTGTGCTACTTGTATCTGATGCTTTTTCAGCTGTCTTTCGACGAATTCAGATACATTTTTCACGTATGGGAGAGTCCGCAGGTGAATGGTTTTGGTGCCTGGGTGGCCGTAGTTTAGACTCATGTTTCATGCAATGACGTACAAGGTCGCGCGGTACCTGTTGTGGGAAAATACTTTGAAAAGGTATTTCATTTCTGCTTGATAACTTTCTTCGTCAGAGTAGTGTGTGTTTAGCTCGGTTTAGCAGGCTGTAGACAGTACTCCTCTTGTTGGAGATGGGATGGTTACTCTAAAAGTGTAGGATGACCTCACAGTATGTTTCTTTGCGATAAACTGAAGTGTGCATGAATCCATCAGTTTTTCGGCATTTGAGGACATCCAAAAATGGGAGTTGTCCATCAACCTCCGTTTCGAAAGTGAACTTGATTCCTGGAAATGCGGAGTTGAGATTCGCGTGAAATCGGTCTAATTGGTTTCTCTTGACAATAACAAATGTGTCTGTGAGCAAGACTCTCCAGTCTATGAAGATGGGCAGTCGGAATCACCATCCGACACACCAGACCTCAATCAAACTTCTCCCGCTGACCGTCTCTTCTTTTGAAGTGACCTCTTCGTTTGGTATGAACAGTTTGAAAAGTTTCCGTGGTGATAGACCGTGCTAGACGGGCTCTATGGTAATGCCACAGGGAGGAGTTCACTGCGAGAGGTTATTGTGCGCCCGAATAACAGTGGACCTTCTGCTGGTCATTTGTGGCCATGGTCACCACAGACACTGGATAAAATCCCCTTGTGCATAGAGGAGAGGGTTGCCAGCTGCATTTCCAAAGGGCAGTCGATGACAATGACTGCTCACAAATGACTATTCACTGTGTGACATACTGTCACAGAGTCCACTTTCTCATCGTTCACGCCGCCCCACCCCCCTACGGTCAACGATAAGTCTCCGGGCTGTCAGTATTAAACAAGATAGCCAATCCTTTGTAACTTGACTCGGCTTTGCTGCATAACCGCACTAGCCTGTGGATGAGTCATCGCCAAAAACGTTTTTACCGAACTGGTTTCTTCTGAATCTCAATTCTCCTGCATCCACCGGTACACAGCATCGATTATTACATGCAGCCAAGACTGTACACAAAGCAGTGTCACCGTCAGCAGTGAGTGCAGGTGGTGCTTATGTGCAAGCGCCTCAGCCGACCTCAGTGAGCAGTGTTGGTTGGTCTGCTTGTGGCTCTACCAGGGCGACGCCCTGTGCGCTTACTTCCTCCTCGCAAACGAGGAGATTGCTATTCTGCTTTCTCGTATGCCTGTCGGGCTTCTTCTTTTATGTGATTACGAAAACGTGAGAAAACGTGACGATTAAGCTATTAACTGCCCCAATTTTTAGAACAAAATTACAAGACCTAGTCCTTCAATAGAGTTATTAAAAGGATAAGGTTGACGCCTTCTGACGTCCATCGTGCCGCAGGCTGCAGCTAAAGACTGACAACCACTTTCTGTATGTTCACGTGGACTGAACCGGACCGGCACAAACAAAACCACTCTACAGCAGTTTATAAGCTATAGAGACCCCTATTGACCATTGTGCATCGAAGCAAATCCTGTCGCTAGAGGGCAGTCTCGGAGGGTATGTCGTTATCATCAAGGAGATGAGGCTGACTGATGTGCATGAACTGCAGACGTCGCGTTTGCATTGTTTTCCTCTAAAGGTCTTAGCTCCGCTCGAGCGCTGGTCCGCAGGGTGGGGTAGACTTCATTTGAAATTATTTTGGTTTTCGTTGGGTGAGCCAATGACTAGTCATGTGAAGATTCGATTTTCGTATCGGGTTGTGTTTAAGGTAATCCTGAACTGGTGAGTCTGGGGGGGAGGGGTGAGCTTCAATCTACAGTAGGTGGGATAACCCATGAAATGTCAACCAAAATTCCAAACTGAGTTCTCGTTCCGAGAAAAAGAGTATAATTCGGTTTTAAAGAAGTTTCTGATTGCGAGATTTCTTAATACCGTGAACTGCTTGTTCATAAAACGTCGTGTCTCTGCATTTACCAATGTGGCTTGTAAAGTCAATAATATGGATCAAATCCACTGCTAAATTTTATGAATCTTATATAATTCCCCTTTATCACCATAGAGAAATGTGTGGTTTTCCTTACGCGGAAAATATACGGCTTGTAGCTTGGAAAGCCCGAATGCAAGTGTAACGGCAGATTGGGCTAACGTTTACTCGGGAATTGGAAAAGCAGAATCTTTTTAACTGGGAAATATCTTACCCGTTTTGTCCGGATCTACGTGCCTAAGATTATTAAACACTGAAATAGTCCGAAATACCTCAAACTAGAAAACGATGCCTGGGTTAGATTGGGAAATGTCTTGACAATAAAGAGTATTCACATGTTGGCTTTGGAGTGCGCAAACACACCGTCCTGGCATTTCGTTTCTGAACAAAAACAACCACACATGTCAATCGCATGACGACTCCTGATGGCATCTCGAGACACGGCGAGATTCCATGATGTTGGCTCTTCCTCTCCGACTCGCATCGAACGTCGTCTAGCTCCATGAAGTTCCTACAGTAGATGTGCTAACTCATGAAATGTCAACCAAAATTTAGAAATGCGTTCTCGTTTCGAAAAGATAAATTAAGTAGTGTTGTAAAACTAATCATGATGCAGCATAAATCTATAATGATCCAGTTACCTCAGGATGCCGGCTTTCGAACGAACTTATTTTCGGCTGCATGCAAGATCTATACTCTGCAAAAAAATGACTATTTAAGTGGTATGCAATTTTCCCATTGATTTTCGATGCCCTTGAAAATTCAATTATGTTTCATGGAAAACATGCATAAAAATATTCATTCTTTTACTTCTTCGGTAGAAAATCACGTCTTCTTCCAATTTCATACTCAAAAGAAGAGTATAATTCGGTTTTAAAAAAGTTTCTAATTGTAAGCTTTTTTTAATACCGTTAAATGACCGTTCATGAAACGTCATGTATCTGCATTTACGAATGTGGCTTGTAAAGTTAACAATATTGCTCACGTCCACTGCTTAATTTTATGAACCTCATTTGTTCTCCTCTTAACACCGTAGAGAAATGCATGGTTTTCCGTACACGGAAAATATACGGCTTGTAGTTTTGAAAGCCTGAATGCAAGTGTAACAGCAGGTCGGGTTCAAAATTATTCGGGAATCGGAAAAGTTTTTTTAAACCGAATTATACTCTTCTTTTGAGTATGAAATTGGAAGAAGACGTGATTTTCTACCGAAGAAGTAAAAGAATGAATATTTTTATGCATGTTTTCCATGAAACATAATTGAATTTTCAAGGGCATCGAAAATCAATGGGAAAATTGCATACCACTTAAATAGTCATTTTTTTGCAGAGTATAGATCTTGCATGCAGCCGAAAATAAGTTCGTTCGAAAGCCGGCACCCTGAGGTAACTGGATCATTATAGATTTATGCTGCATCATGATTAGTTTTACAACACTACTTAATTTATCTTTTCGAAACGAGAACGCATTTCTAAATTTTGGTTGACATTTCATGAGTTAGCACATCTACTGTATGCTGGCAGCCTGTCCGAGTGGGTTGCTCGTCGCCCTGGCCGATTTTGATCACATCAGGGAATCTGAGACCTCCCTAACACCTCCCCAGTTGCAAAAGGGCTGAATGCCAACCGGACAGACAGCTAATGCTGGCTACAGATCGAGAGCAGCTAGCTAGATGGGAGTTCTCTCACTCAATCCTCCCGGACCCATTAGTGGTTCCAGTTGCCTCATTACTGCCACCCGTGGTTCTGTATTTGTTTGTCCCTTTCCCCTACCGTGTATCACCTTTTCTTTTATCTCATCCCCTGGAGGTCTCTGTCAAACACTGTCAGTGCCTCGATCGAGTCTCAATTTCCCGCATTCATTTTATATACGCAAAAGCAACTATATGCAGTCTGTGGACAGCTTTAAAACCCGTTAAAAACGGGGAGAACGAGACATTGCATCGACTCATTCATAGCAGTTAGCTTTCTATGTGGCGAGGATTTGCAGAGGCGGGATCGGGGATTTCATAAGGTACCTTGTTTTGATAGTGAACGAACTGCTATAAAAGGCCTGGCTAGCTGGTAGCTGCTCGGCTGGACACTGTGACTGGTTGGATAGGAGGTCAAACAAGACTCCTGGTAGTATAGGTGATTTTGCGCTAGATTCGAGGACTGGTACCTATTCCTGTATTCCAACTCTAACCCTCAACCCTAACCCCCTGGAATTTGACGTGGGACCATCTGTAATGCGGAGGTCCATCATCGTGTACCCTATCGGTTAATGGAGCGAAAAATAACTAGAAGGCCCTCTAACAGTGGCGCCCGATTTTTAGTTCATTGGTTAGAGGAGGTGAATGGCGCTGGAAGGGTGACGACGCTGTGAAAAAGCCTGCTTACTGATTTTAAATGACCAGGAAGGTTAAACAGGCTATTCTCGCGTTTTAGAACTGTCAAGCATGAACGATGATCCGACCGTCGAATACGACGGTGTCAACCGTGTGCTCCACAGCAAGTTAAAGCAGGCACGGTGACTTGTGGGTGGGAGAAGACTTGTGAAACATCTAACGCACTCTTTTCTCCTTTCCATCTAGACCCAATGTCAAGACAGAGTCAAAAAGAGCGGTGGTGGGGCGGGTGTGGGTGGGTGGCGCGGCCGAACCCGCATCTTGGCGCTCCACCCCACACCCCCTGGTTCACAATAAACCCTACCTGTTTATCTACCGGGAGCGCGAGCACATTTACCGACTGACAACCAGGCACCGGAGAACTGCCAGCGCACACCCGGCTGCGAGGACCATGGTTTGCTGATCACTGCATAGCAGACGCCCACAAACCTTGGTGTCAAGCATAGGCACTCAGAAGACTGTCTAGGCATGCCCAGTCTTGTAATTTCGGTCTTGTTCTAGTAATTGGATGGATTGGGGAAAGGGCTGGTCATATTGTAATGAAAAAAAAAATAAAAATGGTAGAACGGGCGCCTTAAGGAGGCCAACGCGTTGACAGATTAATGGGTGAACGCGTTATTCAAACTGCTAGCTCGGCATCACATTCGACGCTCAACTGACGGGGAGATTGCGCAATAGGCGCTGGCTGCGAGATTCCATTATTTATAGCACGTTCTGTGCCGGCTTTGCGCCCTCTCTTTCAGGACTGCGTCACGTGGCCTGTTACCATAGCGCACAATGCCCAAGCCGGTGGCAACTGAATGTGCGAAGTCGACTCCTACTACCCAACCTATGGCAGCAACGACTCTCACCTTAGTAGGTAAAAACTGTCTTCTAAGACCGTTGCTTGGCTCACGAATGTCAGGAGAGCTGCCTCGGATGTTTTCGCATCCAGCAGGCAAAGTATATACTGCTCTGTAATGTTACACACGTTAGACCTGAGTCGGTTCCATGGATTCCAAAGCGCTGGGCTCTGCAACCGCTCTCAACTAGGTCATCAAAGTGAATAATAATTATAGACTTTCATTGGCCTATCAGAGTATGTTGGGCGGTTATAGGACTTCCATGTTGCTTTCCAAGCCCATCTTGAGCCATTTTAATCAGCTCTCTCGGCTTTGCTGGGGTAATGGGGAATACATTTACAGGGTTTTCCTGAAAAATGCGCATCATAGTCAATGGAATCTGCTAACAAGCCAGCCGACCTGCAGAATAAAGCCCAGACGGCTGCATTGCGGTGCCAGTCCGGATAATTTTTGGCGTGACGAAACCTGTAAGGGCAGAGGTTGCTGGAAAAGAGGTTGTTTAGGGCAGAGGTCAAGTCAGGACGAGTGCAGGCACCGCAGACTTGTTTCAACCTGCGCAGTGCAGCCTTTACTTATTATTTTTTTATGCAATTCAGTTCGTGCACCACAGTTATTCGTAAAACTTGACCTTCAGGTAATTATTAGACGGCATGTGACATAGTGAACCTTTTTTATAACCGATCCAACTTAGGGGGTACTTCGTCCAGCTTCTTCTCGGAGTCTAAAAAGTAGCCGTTGCTGCAGATAGCCTCAAAAAAATCAATGAAGAGGGGACTTTTGGTGCTTCGATCCAGTCTTCTACACTGCGTCAGCAGGGAGGTCAGCGGTTCTTGAATACGGACCTTTCGCTATTCGAATACCGTACTTTGCTGGAAATGAGTAGGTGGAAACGATGGTTGGCCCGGCAAGAAGCCATCGGCCAAAAGTGGCACAACAGGACTCGCTTCTCCCTACCGAAAAAGTCAGATTTTGGAGTCAGGCTCACCGATTGGCTCGTGTTTTATTTCTTCTGTCTGTGGAGTTCCAGACGGAGGCTGGACGTAAAACGGTTGTCAGGATACAGTGACTTTTGAATGCATCCAGACACTTCCGTGACCGGCACCCATTAATTCTGCTTCCTACCCTTCCCAGTAAGGGCAAAACACAACCGGGAGAAGCTTAGTGGTTGTTCAGAGCAGACGATAACCAGCGAATGTTGAAAACAGTTTAAAAACGCCACAATGGATATTAACTGAAATCTTCCGGTATATATGTAGGCAAAAGCTCCGTCTGAAGAACTTTGAAGGATCGGTGAATGCTTCCAGGGGGCTTCTGATAGTTGCAGTCTAAATATAAAAAGTCTTTGGTGCACAAGTTTCTGCAGCACTGACTTTCAAGTTAATAACGAGACTAGCGTGAGGTTTTCATATTAAGGCACAGGTGCGGCACACTGCCCGCTGGTTAGGAACCTCGAAACCACCTGAGTACACCATATTTCATGGATGTTTTGGCAGATTTCGAATAATTAATATTAACTGAACTGTGAAAAACTCGGCGCCTCGGTGGGATTAAAACCCACGCAGTAAGGGGAAGGCTTTAGCGCAGCCAACGTTCTAACCACCTGAGCTACGAGGCCCCGCCGGACGAGGCGGGTTTAATCACATTTAGGTCAAGTTACTGCAATGTCTGGAATTCACCAAATCTGATAGAGTAAGACGACTGCCTAAACAGGATTTTTTAAGTAATTCACCTAGAATCCACCGGATGACTACCAGGCTCACGTAATTCGTAGATGTTTTGGCAGATTTTGAATAATTCATATTGGCCATTGTGCCTTGTGACTCATACTAGAACCCTCGTAGGCAGTCGCACAGCAAATAGTAGTAGACGTAGATGAACTGGTGCAGACAAAGACAAGGCAGACCGGAATGGTCATTTCTGGCTTATTAGCCGTCATCATCTAGTCATACCCAACCTCAAGTGTAGATTACTTGAGATTCGCCGTGCGACTGCCTGCGGGGGTTCTAATATGAGCCCCAAGGCACAACGGAACGAGCATGTCCCGTAGCCTGACCGGTGAGCGCCTACTGTCATAATATATACATATATATGCATGTCAAGTGGGCGTTTGACCCTCACTGTTGTGGTTAGGATCTCACTCGATCCCATTCTGTCCGCCCGCCAGCTTGCTACTGGCGACAACGAACGCTGTGTCAGAGGACACATACCACATATAATACATGAGCAGCTCGCTAAGAGTGCAACAGGCCAGACGCAGACAGCTGTTTCACGGTCGTTACCGATCATCAGTACGTCATAGGCCTTATGAAGTGAGGTATATAAGCATGTCAAGTGGGCGTTTGACCCTCACTGTTGTGGTTAGGATCTCACTCGATCCCATTCTGTCCGCCCGCCAGCTTGCTACTGGCGACAACGAACGCTGTGTCAGAGGACACATACCACATATAATACATGAGCAGCTCATACATATATATGTAGAATGGCATTACTGACAAAGACAAGGGAGACTGGAATGGCCATTTCTGGCTTATTAGCCGTCGTCAGCCAGTCATACCCAATCCCAAAGTGTGGGACACCCGGGGCTCGTACTCGCGACTTGTTAGTTAGAAGTCCACGCCTCTAACCACTGGGCACAGATAATAGCTGATCCTGTGCCTGCCTTTCGGCAATTTATGAATATTGTGTGGTTATTCCTCTGCGGCTGGTGGAATTCGGCCAAAATATTATATCGAATTTCCGCCTGCGTCTATAATTCTCAAATAGACTGATTTACTCTGAGTCGGAGATTAGTTTTTAAGGAAATTAAGAAGCCGCGATCGCCTTGCTTGCATTAGTTTCAACTGAAGATTGGTAATCCGTCTTGTCACACAAGAATACTCACGCCGCATATGCATAGATTTATGAACTAGGCACAAACCATCAAGCAACGTCTCCGTAGAAGATCGGGACTAAATGTTTATCAGAAGATCACCACTTTGCTGACTCACCTCATTCCGCATTCACTGCACCAACGTTCTTTGTCACACTTCCAAAACAATCTACTCCGTGGTGGTGGTGAGTCGGCGTTGATTAACATTGAAGAAGTAGGAGGAGATCACAACCATGCAGCCCAACGACCCGTGCTGGCCTTTAGGACCACGATCTCTTCATGACCTTCGAGCCGATGTGCCTATGGTCAGGATCCTTCACATACTACAGCTAGTAGCCTCTTTTGTGTCCTGACTGTCATCCGTCCTTCCCACTAGCTGCTTCTGCGCTGTCCTTCAGTACATTTTTTCCCATAAACACAGTCACGCTGATTTATGGTGATACTATCCCTGTTAATGCTAGACAGGGATTAAACCAGAGGAGCGTGGTGATCAGGGGAGTTATTGGACGCCGGTTTTAAGCCGTGTCTCCGATCAGATAAGTAATTTCTTCCTGGTGTCACCGGCCAGCGGCAACGCTTTCCCCTTCACTCTCCCATCGACGTGTTTTCTGGGAGGCATCGTGGCAAAGGCGGACTAAATCACCTCTTCTGTCGGTCTGTAGGCAGCCTTCAATGTGCACAGATATTCTAGCGTCCTGAATCACCGACCATGTCACCTCCGTGACATTTTGCTGACTGTTAGTCCCCGAAATTTCCTAATATAATAAAACAGAATTAATCTTTCCAGTCATAGGGTCCCATTACAACCTCTGTTAATCGCATCGCTGCATAGTCCAGTCTAACTTGGCACTGAAGTGGTTGAATTTCAGAAATAGCGGTCCAAACTCAGTTTATTTCATATGCATCGGGCACGTAACCTCTGTCTTGGGGTGGACTCAGGTGCTACACTTCTTTCTCCTTAAAAGTCTGATCTACCCTTTCACTCCCTTCCCTCATTCTCTTGGGAGATCTATGGATGTTCGCGAGGTTTGGCCTGACGTAGCCTTGTCTTACTAAACAGAGCACCCCGGTTCTAGTCCCCAACTTGCCACTCTCCCCTCGACGATGTCCGACAATTAGTATCAATATTAACACTGTTGATACAACTGAACGCGTTTCGTGGTGTCTCTCCAGGTGTCGACTGCTTATTTCCATCTGGCGGTGAGCCGCGCAGCGAGTGAAGGGCGGATGAGAGGTAAACACGCCGATTTTCGAAGTTGTTCTCGGCTCCAAGACGGCCCATCGCTTTTTATCTTGTTGTAGGCCGTAGAATTAGTCGGCGGTGTGAGCTCTGTCGACTGACTTCTCCTCCTCTTCGGCAGGCACCTCACTCGCGCAAGCGCGCTCGCGTGCGTCGGTGCACCACAGTAGTCTCGGCAAGTGACGGTCCATTAACTAGTTTATTGACAGTGCCTAACTGGGTTGTCACTTTGTCACAACGTGGATCGATGAGTTGAGGCGGGGTGGCTTTTGTTATCATACGCCCAACCAACTGTCAGCAGCTGGCGTGACAGTGGGGCGGGGAATGGCACACAGGCGATCATGACAGCGGGGGAGCGAAACTCAGAGAACTATGAAGCAGAGACAGTATAATTAAGCGGGCTTGGTTGGCAAGAACGGTTCACCTTGGAGATGATGTTGACGAAAACTAAAGAAACAACAAGCAGCGGGAGTAATATGTCACTGTGAGTACTGCTAAATCGTGAGCCACCTGGCAGAGAAGGTAGCGCGTCGTGTCTCACCTTCCGAGGCCTGAGGTTCAGTTTTCGATTCGGCGCTGACGGGTTCTACTGTGGCTGTAATTCAGGCACACTGTTAACTTTCAGATGTGGGGGCAACTCCTGGTGGCACCATTCCCACACCTACGATCGCTGTCGACAGGACACTTTCAGACTTTCTTAACCCAGCAAAACTAATAAAATACATCTAGCGCGCCCTCCTCAACGATTAAATGCCAAACGGCAATATTAAAATACGCGCGGAAAATTAAATCTAATCAATACCAAATGTGCTTGACTTTGTCTAAGAACCAGCATCATCCTCATCCAGATGGGAGAACGCGGTGCGAGTTGTCTACAGTAATTAGATTGCATTATTTTACGATAGCCTGTTTCATCCGTCCCATGGACTTGGGTCTGTCCTTGTGAGCATTGTAGTTTAGGTAGCCTTGGACGAAGAAATGAAGGGAACTACTTTCACAAGACCTAGTCGGCTACTTCAAAGGTCCTTCACGGCCATGCCAACAGCCGTCAAGGACCTCCTTAAGGTAATCCCCCACTAGATAGACCCAATGTGGAACGGCCCAGTACTGTTAAGACCACACATGGCCACATACCCCACCATTGCTCATTCGTTGGTGAAACGGCTGCCAATAAGTCTAGTGTGGTTGAATGGGCTGATTTTTATATCAATCTGGGTCGATAATGATACAATGTTTCCAATGTACCAGTCTCGGCCATAACCTTCGGCTCGTTTTTACTTCAACTTGAAACAAAAAGTCACATACTATTGGTATTCAAAAAGCGAGACTTCTTAGTCAATCCGTTCAAATGAGCTCAGCAGTAAATGGGATTCCCTGACTTCTCCCAACTCATAGAAACTACAGAGATAATTCTGCATGCTGGTTCCCATCGCTGAGGCGAAGCCCATATGGTCAAGCAAAATCAGTAATTCTTAAGTATACAGTGGGCAGTATCTCGGGCAAGGATTGAACGTGCAAGTCCACTGAGAATACAGAGCACAGGGAATCCTGAAATACGGGCAGAATGTTAATATCGCTTTTATCAATAGGACAGACGGACGCGGTAACTAATGGAGTCTGCGAAAGGCATTGAGAAAAGTGACATTCATGTCATCTAACTGTTGCACTTCTCTATCGATATGTCGGAGCAGACTGTGCAATTTTAAAAGTGCGAATTATGGGTGTGTAGACTGGCGGAGCAAGATAATCCAAGTGTTCTATCCCGACGGGTGCGATGGAAGAGAAAGAAGACGGGTTCGGGAAAAAAACACGTTGTACTTGGTCGACGGAAAACAGTGGATCCCTTAGCTCATCAACTCTCACCTGTTTATTAGAGTTCTGGCCGTTCTCAGACCTTCCGGCCAATGGAGTACGAAGCGAGACGGACATTCTGGACAATGGCGTGTCGCATGTTGATCGGCCACTTCTCACGCTGGAAGCCCCTCTCTGAATCTTCTCGAATATTTGGGCCGCACGCGTAAACAAGGGCCCACGCGCACTCGATGCAGCAGCGCGCGCTGATTGGCCGGCTGGTTTCACGTGTGCATTTCTCAGTCGGCTTGACCTGCTGCGAGGCGCGTGGTCATGTGTTCTTTTCACCTTGGGCCGCGATTCCATTGTGGTTCCCGTCTTAGTAACACCAGAGTTATTGATTAAAGAAGGTCGGAAAGGGTTAGACGGTATGCGGCAGACAAACTTAACTCCAACCCCATCCCTGCCCCCAGACTTTAATCTAACCCTAAACTTCATCACTGTCTTAAGCTTAGTCAGAAACGCAATCCTAGTACAACTACTGAAACCAAATAAGTAGGTAGGTCACAGTAAAAATCATGAGCTTCCATATGCAATCATTGTCGTATCCTTGAAAGTGCCCCTAGTCTCAACGGGCGACCGGACGTTCTTTATCGAACAGATCCTTAGTTTCTGCGCATCCCAATCTCTGACATGGTCTGTTTAAGTGTGGGATATGCCACTCTTCAATGGGTCATGAAGGATAGGTGCTTAACAAAATTTTCGGGACACGTTGCTAACTGACATTTCGACCACCGTGTGCCCCACAGTTGCAGCAGCAATGGGAGCAGGGACGGTGACTTACGCGGGGGTTTATAGTGCCGGTAGACTTGCGTAGCACCTACCTACACTCTCTCCTCCTCCCTCGCCCGAGCCCGGTGTCAAGACAGAGTCAAGAAGACCGGAGACGAGGGAGGCCGCAGGTGGATGGCTCGGACGGATCCTCACCTTGGCGTTCCACCACACCTCTTGGTCCGCACAACAAATGACCAGGATTTCAATCAACACAAGAGAGATTTGGAGGCTGGCACGGCCGAAGCCGCACCTGGGCGTGCCTCCAACGCCTGGCTCGGATCCCACACTGTGATGGGAGTGCCATAAAGGCCACATTAAAAAGGAGCCATTGCAGCCTGACTCTCAGACCGCCTCCAGTGAAGGAAGAGGTCCAAGGTACCCCGTCAGTTGGCAACCTTCCAAGCCACGGCTTTTAGCGCACCGTGATAGCTTCAAGCGCGTCAGATTGTTTATAGTGAGGAGAAAGTGCGCTGAGTCGTCGACCTCACTCTCCCTTCCCACTCCCACACCCCAGCCGCTGTCCGAGCGGGTCAGCAGACTGGAGTGGAGAATGGGCGCGGTGGCTGTCATGGTGGACTGACCATGACTGCGCGTGCCACGGCACGACCTGGCCCCCCATACGCACAACACCAGGATTTCACACAACGGGGGTTGAACGGCGTGTCTCTCACTTGCGTGAGAGTGCCGTGGAAGGTGCTGCTTCATCCCGTTCCCAGCCCACCAGTCCGCCACTCCACACAACACACACACACAACGCGACGAACTGCTTGAACGGAGAGCGGACGTCAATCAGCAACCTTCCTATCCACGACGCTTGACGTGTCGGTATAGTCTCGGACTCAATTCACCATTGCAGCCGAAGCCGCAAGGGGACCGAGTCAAGATGCGGACTTCCCACTTGCGTGGGAGGTGGCAGTTGGGTTCATGAGATGTGTGAGTGTTGATGTGTGTTGGTGATGGTGGAGGAGAGTATGGAGTGTGTGAATGTGTGGTGTGACCGGCGGTTGTCTACCGCAGGTCGTCGTGGATGCGCATGTGGCCGAAGAGACCCATGCGATGCCTGAAAGTGCAAGGGCAGTGTGAGCAGTTGAGACGAGCTTGGTGGGTATAGGTGAGTGCTCCAGGCACTGGTTCGCCAGTCTCTGTGCGATGGATTCGCAAGTGACCGATCAGGCCGATGCGTGAGGTGAATGTGCGTGGACAGTGTGGTCATGAGAAGTCAGCATTGTCAGTGTCAGCTACAGAGGAGGCGGTGGTGGTGGTGGTGGTGGTGGTGTTGGTGTTGGT
>CACRXP010000001.1:1503906-1521182 GCA_902702965.1 Spirometra erinaceieuropaei
GGAGGAGGATGGAAGTGGTGGGTCAGAAGAATTGCCAGAGTTAGTTGGCGGCGGAGAGGAGGAGGAAGAGGCGGGCGGGGGACGATGGTTGGTGCCGTTCGAGAGGCGCAGTTAATCCGAAGATGTCCAACAAGTCCGATTCGAGCCCGGAATGTCCGTTGACATCGAGGACACGTTGGAAGCGGTTGTGCGGCAGCGTTGCGTACTGGGCGCAGTTGTGATTTGCGAACTTCACGTATCGCTTTGGCGGCAACGATGCGGTTGGCTTCGTAGATCGCAGCGCCTGTCTTCACTGTCCTCCTCCAGGTCGGTCGATCGCGTGCGAGCTCCTCCCAGTTGGTCGTGTTGATTTGCAGGCGTTTCAGGGAGGACTTCAGGGTATCTCTTTAACAGCGAATCTGGCCTCCTTGACGGCGAGAACCCGTCGCGACGTCCCCGTAGAAGAGTCGTTTGGGTAGTCGCTCGTCGTCCATGCGCACCAGGTGGCCGCTCCAGCGCAGCTGAATTTGCCTCAGTATGGCGTAGATGCTGAGGATTCCCGTCCGTTTCAGCACATCAGTGTCGGGGATTCGATCCTGCCACTTCAGCCTCAGGATGCGACGAAGACAACTGAGGTGGAAGTGGTTCAGACGACGTGCCTGCTTTGCGTACACCGTCCAAGTCTCCGCTCCATACAGTAGTGTCGGCAGGATGACGGCCTTGTACATCTTCAGCTTCGTGCTCAGCTGAAGACCGTGGCGATTCCAAACTGTGCTTTGGAGGCGACCGAGGGCTTAACTGGCTTTCGAGATCCTGTTGGCGACTTCGTCGTCGATCTTGGTGTTGCGGCAGGGAGTACTGCCCAGGTACGGGAAGTTCTCCACCACTTGCAGTTGGGTTCCGTTCACGCTGATTTGCGGCGGCGCGTTGGGGGTTGTGACTGAGTTGGGTGGCGGTTGGTGCATCACCACTGTCTTCTGTGTGTTAATGACCAGACCGAAGTTCTCGCAGGCGGCGGAGAACAGGTCCATGCTCCGTTGCATCTCCTCTTCTGAGGTGGTGTTCAGGGCGCAGTCGTCGGCGAAGAGGAGTTCGTGAACGGTGGTTGTGGATACGCGCGATTGGAAATGCATCCGCCGTTGATTCAGGAGGTGACAGTCCGTCCTGTAGGCGATGCGGATCCCGGGGCGTTCGTCGCGGTAGGCGTCCATCAACATGGCAGAGAACATAAGACTGAAGAGGGTAGGCGCCAGTACGCAGCCTTGCTTCACTCCATTGGTCACTGCGAACGCCTCTGAGACAGCTCCGTTGTCCGTGACTCGCGCCATCATACCGTCGTGCAGCTGACGCACCATCTGAGTGTATCGCTCCGGACAGCCGAATTTCTGCATGATCTTCCACAGTCCATCACGATTCACCGTGTCGAAGGCTTTCGTCAGGTCCACGAAGGTAGAGTACAGGTGGGTCCGCATCTCCTGACACTTATCCTGAAGTTGACGGGCGGCGAAGATCATATCCGTGGTCCCACGATGGCGACGGAAACCGCATTGGCTTTCCGGCAGAAGGCCCTGTTCCAGATGGATGTTGAGGCGGTTGAGCAGGATGCGAACGAAGATCTTCCCGACGATGTTCAGCAAGGAGATGCCGCGGTGATTGTCGCAGACTTGACGATTCCCTTTGCGCTTGTAGAGATGCACGATGGTTGCGTCTTTCAAATCTTGCGGGACTTCACCTTAACGCCACATCTCTTGGAAGAGCGCAGTCAGGTGATCCATCAGTTGGGGACCTCCGCGCTTGTAGACCTCAGCAGGGATTGCGTCCGATCCGGGTGCTTTCCCGCTGGAGAGCTGCTGCACGGCCCTGATGGTCTCCTGGAGAGATGGCGGGAGGTCGAGGTCCACGTTGTTCTCTACTTGCGGCAAGCGGGCGATGGCGGCGTCGGAGATGACGGAAGGGCGGTTGAGGACGCCTCGGAAGTGCTCGGCTCATCGCTGCAGGATTTGCGTCTTCTCAGTCAGGAGAGTGTTGCCGTCGGCGCTGAGGAGAGGAGCAGTGCCTTCGTCGGCGGACCGTAGACAGCTTTGATCGCAGAGAAGAAGTTCTTCCATTCGTTGTGGTCCGCGTATCCTTGGATCTCCTCAGCTTTGCGAGCAGTCCAGGCGTCCTGCATCTCGCGCAGTCGTTGCTGAAGCTGTCGGCGACTGCGGTAGAAGGCAGATTTGGTGGCATCAGTGGGGTGATCTACGTAGGCTTTGTTTAGGCGGTTCTTCTCAGCAAGCAGATTTCTGATGGCGGCGTCGTTGTCGTCGAACAAGTCCTGGTGTTGGCGGGGAGCGCGACCGAGGACGGCGAGCGCCGTCGCCTGGACCGTGTCTCGCAGTTGACACCAGCGGTTCTCAACGGAGGCGTTTTCGGCAGTGGCGGCGTCGGCAGCGATAGGAAGGTTGTCTAGCCGTTGAGCTAGCTCATTGCTGAAATGGAGATGGTGAGCGGGCAAAGACAACAAGGCAACATTCAGCTTACCTGGGGGTCGCTTACCTTGTGGTCTCCTGCGAGGCTGTAGGCGAATACGCATCTTCGAGATGACGAGGCGATGGTCGGTCCACCCGTCAGCACCCGCGATCGCCTTCGTCACCAGCACGTCCCGCTGATCTCGCCTCCGGACGAGGACATAGTCCAGCAGGTGCCACTGACGCGACCGAGGATGCCTCCAAGTGGCCTTCTCTCGCTCCGGCAGACAGAAGAGCGTGTTCGTCAGGATGAGGCGGTGTTCTGAGCAGGTGCGGAGAAGCAGCAGACCATTGTCGTTTGAGCCGCGGAGACCGTGGGGACCCAGCACTCCCCTCCAGGCAGTATGGTCTGTGCCGACGCGGGCGTTGAAGTCACCAAGGACAATCAACTTGTCCGCCTTCGACACAGTCGCCAAGAGGGCGTGCAGGTCCTCGTAGAATTTGTCTCTGACGGCGTCGGTGTTGGTCATCGTCGGAGCGTAGACGCTCATGATGGTGGCGAATTTGCCTCCCATAGAGGCAGGCGGAGGCTCATCAGGCGATCGTTGATGCCCTGCGGCAAACAGGGCAGTCGTCCCACGATTTCGTTCCGAATGGCGAAGGCGACACCCGCGTCCCGTCGCTCTGCCCTGGGTCGACCGCTCCAGAAGAAGGTGTAGCCGGCACCCACCTCCTCCAGTTGGCCTTGTTCGGAGAATCGGGTCTCGCTGAGTGCGGCGATGTCCACCTTGTAGCGCGCCAGTTCTCGTGCCACTAGCGCCGTCCTCCGCTCCGGTCGGTTGCTCCTCGGATTGTCTAAAAGGGAACGAACACTCCAGGCTGCCAGAGTGAGCGGGCTCACCCTGCCAGTCTGGTGACAACGAGTGGGGCGGCGGGAAGGAGATGGACAAGAAGGTGACGAAGGAGAAGAATAGGCAGAAGAATAGGCAGAGGTAGAGGAAGAAAAGGTAGGATGAGGAGAATGAGTATGGTTGTGGTTGTTATTGGTATTGTTGATGTTTCGATTTTGATTGTTTCGACCATGATTAGACGTCTGCGGCCCTGGCTAGCCTGGAGACGGCGTGGTACCCAGCAATGTTTAGGCCACCTTTTCTAGGCCCTTCCCCTCGTGGGGGCTGGCAGTGCCATCCCTGAATAGGGCTGCCATGTGCCGTTGTGGCACGGCCGAACTCCACTATGGGACCACGACTTCGGGTTGTAGTGGAGAGCGACTCGAATTCGCCGTAAGCCGCGGTCTCCGACGGCGCAGGTGGGCGCATCAAGGCGATGTCGATGTGGAGATCCATCCCGTCACCGGCTGTCAGCGGCGTGCAGAGACGAACCACGTCACGACGGTGCCGACGCAAGGTTCCATCCGACCTTCCATCCAGCGGAATCCGCAAACCCTGTGCACACGGCACAGCGCACAGGGCCCCCTCGCCTGGTTTAGCCCGCCGGTCGAGATGGTTGCCCGGGGTGTGGCCGCTGAGCAGAGCCCAGCTACCTGGAGCCAGAGGTGAGAGTTGGGTGCTAGCAAGTGGACGCTAGGCGCAGTCTCACCTGCAAGCAAGTGAGCGACCACCACGACCATTAAGTGAACCCGCCGCTGACACCCCGACACCCCACGTTGCTAACTGAATTACAAGTGACTGACCTCCTGCCAAAATTCCTGTCACTGAACTTTCGTAGAACTCCGCCAAGGTCTCGATCACATTTTATATAAAGACATTAAGAATTCGATCCTCTAATAAATGTCGATTTTGTCGTTCTCCGCACCTCCACCTTTATTGCCTGTTTACCCTCGTCTGTCTCCATTTCAGGCTGCTAGGTAGTTTTTTCTGCCATGTTTGGCATTGGCACCTGACCAGCTGGTAAGAGGGCTCATTTTACTAAGCTACCGCACTTGATCAAGCTTAACAACAGGCATTTGTCGAGACGGCTAAGGCGCATGGAAGCACACGCGTGCTCACATCTGGTGCATGAGCTCATCACACGGGCTAGGGACCGATGGCGCCTTGCTTAGGCCTTGCATAGTTAGTGCGTCCAAATCTGTTGGCCTCTGAGCAAAGACACGCGCAGAAATCTCTCGCGTTAATTGCAGTCGGCGGAAGTTCGCGCATGACCAGGGACGAGGCGATTTGTTGATTCGCGCGTATACGACATAGTGGCGACTGTCCTGCGAGACGGTTGTTTCCTGCTGCGCGTTAGCGTCCATCGATAAGCATTAAACAGTGAGTGACCGATCCCATGAAATGTTGGTTGAAATTCTGAAATGCGTTTTCGATTAGAAGGATTATTTAGGCGCGGTTGTAATACTGATTATCTTGCGGCATAATCCTATAATAGTTCAGACTCGGCAGGGTGCCAGCTTTTGAATACACTTCTTTTCAATCTCCTGCAGAAACCGTACTCGGCAAAAATGACTACTTAAGAAGCATGAGTTTTTCACATTGTTTTTCGATGGTCTTATAAATTCGCATATATCTTATAAAAAAACATGAACGAAAATATGCTTTATTTCAATCGTTTGATAAAGAATCGCGTCATCTTCGTATTTTATACTCGAAGAAGAAGAAGAAGTAGTATAATTAGGTTTTAACAAAGTTTTCTAGTTCCCGAATAATTTATAGTCGGATCATTCGATGCATTAGTGTTTAGTGATCTCAGTCTGGAAGGTGCATGCGGTCCGAGTAAGGAAAATCCCATATTCCTCTATCCCCTTGAGGAGATACCACAAGGAGTCCATAACATTTTGCAATGGATGCGGACTATGTTTTACATTCAATGAGGCGCAGTGGTATACGGACAAGTACGATGCTGTATGGTTGGACATTGCACGAACTGAAAAAGTCTCATGGTTAGAAACTTTTTTGGAACCTAATTATACTCCTTCTTCTAATGTAAAGTATAAAGATGACGTGAGTCTCTATCAAATGATTGAAAGAGAAGATAATTTGTTCGTAGATTCTATAAAATATGTTTAAATTTGTAAGGCCATCGAAAATCATTGCGAAAAATGCATGCTGCTTAAGTAGTCGTTTCTTGTCGAGTACGGTTTTTACAGGAGATTGAAAAAAGGTGTATTCAAAAGCTGACATCCTTCCGAATTTGAAATATTATAGGATTATGCCGCAAGAAAATCAGTATTAGAACCCCACCTACGTAATCCTTCCTAATCGAAAACGAATTTCCGAACTTCGGTTAACATTTCATGAGATCGGCCACTCGCTGTAAGTGGGTTAGGAAGGACAGGAATCGATAGCGAAGATAAATTAGAATAGATTAGAGGAAAGTAGGGAAATTTTGTCAAGTAAATGAAACGTGCGCGATGCTCTACGCCCTGCGTCCACCGTCCCCGCTGTAGCTAGAAATTTCGATGTGGACTTGAAGAACAAAATCACCCCCCCCCCCGTTCGATAACCATATCTCGAACATTCGAATTCTACTCCATGTCGTGCCAACATGTCCCTGCTATCACATTGTGACTGTCACAGTGAGGTTAAAAGATACCCAACCAGAGACCAGCATACCAAAGTGCATGAAGTCAGATGGTATGATATGCACATTAGCCGTGCGAACTCACTAACATACGTGAAAACATAATTTATAATACACAGTCAAGGTTGCAGGCATTTCTGAGCTCGCGACAGCATAGTCTGAGTTAAAGTTCAGTCGCGTATGCCCTTTAAGGGCTGACCTGTTACCCAGAAAATCTCCAGCTGATTTTACCCTCATAGTTTAACATCAATCACCAGTGATTTACAAGACACGGGTCACTTGACACTGTCAGCGTTGAGTTGGTGTTTCTCCATCGGGTGAGCCTTGAACGGGCAAACTCATCTTTCCAGCGAAGTCAGTGGTGCGCACACAGTAAGCGCAAAAGCAAGCGTAAAAATGCTCTCTTTGGGTTCTGGTTTCAAGATTAACGCATTGCCGGACGACCTGGCACTCAACAACTGGGCTACAGTGCTCGTCGCAAAAGTTGCACATCAAAGCACCTATAGTCGAGTACGAAAAACTAGGTAAGATGTGGTTTGGTAGTCCCACATGATGGGCACAATATTGTTGGGGTTAGGATTAGGGGTTACTGTTAGGGGTTAGGGTTAAAGGTTGGGGCTAGCGGTTAGGTTTTAGGATAAAGGGCTACAGTTAGAGGATTAGGGTTAGGGGCTAGCGCAATGTTTGCCGATAATCTCAAATTGAAAAGCCGGAAGACTCTCTACAGTTACAAGACAATCTGAATCGCTTGCAACAATGCTGTGATGAGTGGTGTCTTAGCCTCAATCGTAACAAATGCCAACTTATATGATTACGATCGAGCAACAGGAGGCCGTTGAGATATGAATCTCACCACCTTATAGGCGGTCATCAACTCGAATCAGTCAACGAGTTAAGAGACCTCGGTGTGTGGATGACGTCAACTCTCAAATCATCGTCTCACTGCGCCAAGGTATCAAAGGAAACTATGGGTATCCTAGGCGCGATTAGAAGATCCTTCCTCAATTTCGACGAAGAACTTTTCGGCCGAGTATTTGAAGCACTTGTTCGACCACCGTTGGAATATTGTGTTCAGGCATGGTGTCCCTGCACGAAACAAGATTACAGCCTACTGGAGAACGTACAACGAAGGACGACCAAGTTAGTCGGCGGGTTAAGTAGCTTACCTTGTGAGAGACGCCTGGAAAAGCTAAAAATATTTCCTCTCCCTTTTAGACGGCTAGACTGTGGCTTTCAGTTTGACGATTTCTTCGAGCTGGCGCGGACGAAAAATCTTCGAGGGCATTAATACAAATTGACGCCAAAATATGTCAAACTCGAATTGCGGGCCAAATTCTTCTGCCACCGGCTGGTTGGAGGATGGAGCAAACTGCCAAACTCCGTTGTCTTAGCGGAAAACGTTGAGAACTTCAAAATAAGACTAGATAAATTTATGCTTGACGGTCGAACATTTACACACTATCAATGACTGGCATAACTGCTACGTAAATATCTGCATTTTTCAAACGTATATCTGTAAATAGGGTTTTCCAAGGCTCTACCTCTATCCCTCATATATACTGAATTATACTGAATGAATAACTATTTCTCAACAATTGAAAATACAACCGCGCACTCCCAATAGCTTTTCTTTTGCATACAACTACTTGACCTCGTCGCCTGTGTGTTTTCCGGCGCCACCTGTAAAAACCCCTATTACCACCGGTGTCGTATTAGACGTGACTGGGGTTTGTTTACTTCATGTGGGGCTACCAAACCACATCCGACCAAAAAAGAAATGTAAGACCGCCAACCGTCTAGACTACTCCTGCGGTCATCGACACTCCTCATAAACGTTAACCCCGGGGACTTTTTCATCCCTTAACGTCAACAAGGACGTAGCTTGAATGGGTGGCGCTGAAACGATTAACGTGATCAAATGCCGGAATCAACAGATTGTTCATCGAACTTTCGGGCTCCTACGGGAGCCTACCATTGAATATAAAAATGCAACAGTAGACGCGGTATCCACGGGACCATGTAGCCAGCGAGTAGCCGCCGTTGCCGGTCCACAGGCCTTCACGCAAGTCTGCATTTCTGTCACTTCCAACTCCACATCATAATAAAATCGCCCATAAGAGACTTCACCTTGCTGTTCGCACCTGTTGCGCGTTCATCGTGCACGAACGCCCTGCAAAACCCATTTCACAGGCGAAGGTCGATGCGTCATTGGCTAAGGATGCGAGCAGTCTGTGTCTCTACGAGGCTCACGATCGATAGACACGCGCAGAGAAACGCTACTCATGTATTATTTGATCCAATCAGAGCAAGCCTACGGACTACCGCTGCAGTAAACGCAACCGAATCCGCAACTGCGGCAGGGCTAGTGAGGCGCCTGGTACCCAGGTAACAGAGTACTTTCCAACCACTGCCTCCCGACAGATGGCAATGATAATGTGTGGTCTGGTTGTGAACAAACCAGACGACAGCCGTTCAAACAGTAAACTTCCCTCTAAGCAACTTCAGTGTCCCTGAGTGATGGACGAATCCTGTTTGCTGAGTCTGTCGCAATATCAGATTCACTTATGAAACTAAGCCAGTTGCCGAATATGTGTGACATCGTAAACCAATAGCAGAGGTAACTGGGTGTATTTTAAAGTGGACTCGGGATATTCAGGCGGGGCCCTTTAATCCACAGGATGGGTTTTTCTCGCGTTCGGTCTTCCATAAACAGTCAAACGGAAATACGGTAAAGGCAGGCGAGAGCGAGAAGAAGTGTAACCTTCTTGTTTGAGAGCAAGCATAATCGAGGTTAGATGGGGCATATAAGCAAGATATGTGATAGTAAAATAATCAAGCAGACGAGACGGTTTATGAGAAACACAGAAAAGCAGCTGGCGGTTCAGTTGACAATGGCCAGAAGCATGCGTTTATAGTCGCCCGACGTGTCCCCTTCAATGGCCCTTGCAAGACTCTTTTTGTATTTAGCCTCATACGCCCGTTTGATGTCCTCCAGATCCAACTACAAAGTGAAGAAGAAACGAAGTCAGGTTTCGAGGGTACACACGGAAAAGTTACTAAAGAAAATCAAAAGGATTTCAGTGTTCTGGAATGCGTGATGGACGAACATGCATGTCTAATAAGCTCGTCCATCAGCCAACGAAAAGGACCGTTGCAGCTCGGACAAGGACGCTGTGATAGCTTGTGTGCATTTGGTTATTGCAGGCAGGCTATCAAAGCAACTATCTGACCCTGCCTCTCCTCAATGCCCACGCTCACCACCGTCCAATGACAAGACAGCATGGGACGAGCATGGGCGCCGTTCCTGAGAAAGCGAAGTAGCTTGTCTACGTGTGTCGCACATGCCTGGCTCCTTATTTAACAAACACAGGGCTCCACTGATGGAGTCTCGGAACTCACGCAAGTGAGGAAATGTCAACAAAGTTTGCATTAGAAAGGAGTCATTATAGGCTGAGCCTCGATCCTGAGTAGAACCGAGTTATCTCGTTAGGTGACAGCTTTCCCCTTGGTGCGTCGTGATTGGTTTAAAGCGCAATTGCTTGTCTACGGTGAGGAAAGTAAGCGCGAGTCCGAGTTGGAATTACCTACGGTGAGTGGCTCTCATGAAACGTTGGCCGAAACTCTGAAATGCGTTTTTGACTAGGAAGGATTTCTTAGGTGGGGTTGCAGTATTGATTGCCATGCGGCATAATTCCATAATATTTCGGACTCGCTGGGATGTCGGCTGTTGAAAGCACTCCTTTCGACCTCCTGCAGAAACCGCACTCGGTAAAAAATGATTACTTAGGTAGTGTACACTTGTCACATTAATTTTCGACGGTCTTATAGATTCAAATATATTTTATATAAAACATGCAAAAATTTGCTTTCTTTTACTCGATTGGTGCAGAATCCCGTTTACTTCACACTTTATACTCGAGGAAAGGTTATATTAAAGTCTTCGAAATTTTTCCAATTTGCCAAATAATTTTGAGCCTGATAAGCCGTCGCATTAGCGTTTGGCGATTTCAGTCAACAAGGTGCATGCTTTCCGCGTAAGGCAAACCATATATTCCTCTGTGCCTTTAAAAAGACACCGTATAGAGTTTATTAATCTTTGCAATGCATGCGAACTATGTTGCACATTTCACAATGAGCATTGGTAAACGGATAGCTACGATGCTGTATGAATGGACATTGCATGGTCCTAAAAAATCCCACAATAAGAGACTTTTTTGAAACTTAAACACACAGTTTTTTCGAGTATTAAGTGTGAATAAGACGTGATTATCTACCGAACGAGGAAAAAGCATATTTTTATGCCTCTATTCTGCAAGATATATTTGAATCTATAATACCGTCGAAAATTAATATGAAAAGTGCACGCTACCTAAGTAATCGTTTTTTACCGAGTGCGGTTTCTGCAGGAGGTCGGAAAGGCGCGCATTCAAAAGCCGACATCCTAGCGAGTCCGAAATATTATGGAATTATGCTGCATGGTAATCAATACTGCAACTCCACCTAAGAAATCCTTCCTAGTCAAAAACGCATTTCATAATTTCGGCCAACGTTTAACTGTAACCTTAATACTTACTCTAGCTCTACTCTTCTTGGAATTCGGCTCAAAGACACCTGTATTACGGAGGGGTGGGGTGGGGGGGGGGGTACTATTGCCCCGTCCTATGACTGGATGATTGCAGGGCGCGTAAGAGGTTCAGACTAAATACGTTTTCGAAGCTTGCATCGGGTTTTTAAGACATTTGGTTATAACCGACTAGACAAACTCCAATGGCAATTTGTCGGGCGGTTTAACAATTCACTGCGAACCAAAAAAGCAACTGCAAAATTAAAAAGCAACGATTTCTAAATTTGACTATCAACCAGAAAACACACAGGGAATGCTGGGGGACCCACCGACGAGCCGAACCCCTCACATCTGTGCTCATGCAGCGGCAGAATATCGGCGAAACACGCGTGTACAGGCTTTCGGCTAGTACCTGTGCTGTCCGTATGGTATCCTCTTACCCTAAACTATACTACTAGCTGCCTGTCGGCGGTTAATGAATATTACGCGGTTGCCCGCTGTGGCTGATGGAATTCAGCCCAGATATTCATACATCAAATTTCGGTTTATGCCTGTGTACCCTAGAATATACTGATCTACTCCAAGTTCGTAGTTAATTTCTGGGGAAATTAAAAAGCAACATTCGGTTATGACCGACTAGACAGACTCAAATGGCAATTTGTCGGGTTTAACAATTAGCAGACGTAAAAATCCATGCATGCAAACAGTAGCTAATCCAAAAAACGAGTATACATTTAACAAGATTAACTGGGGACAATTTCCCAAATCGGTCTATAAGGAGGTATGCCATAAAAAACATAATGTCTACAAAATTCTCAAAAACGTGTTTCGACAAAGATCGAGTGGTAAGTTATGAAGGTGCGAACAATATTGTTTTCCTGGAAGTAGATGCGCATTGTAGTCTTCCTGACAATTCCAGGTCGTATAAATCTCGCATGACAACAACACGCCTTTTTATACGCAAGTTTAAGGAAAAGTGGTACCGAGAGACAAAAAGAAGATTAGAGCGATCTTTTTCGACATGGCTTGTCATCGCTAGTCAGCACAGACTGGAAAAACTTGATAGCCGAGCCAGGGTTCAGTTAACCATTAAGTCTCACGTTCCACCAACCGGACCAACCGTTCTGCCAGCTGTAATGGGAAGTAGTCAAATTCATGTGGAAGCGCGTCTGATCCGAAAGGATTTGAGTCTTCAGTCGTTTCGATCTGGAGTTGCAATATGGTCGGTCGAAATTGTCAACCGATCCGGCGGCGAAAATTTCAGTCTTCCTCGTCTTTTTTGATGGCGCTTCTCGATTATCGATCGCTCTTTACTATGTGATCGTTAATAGGGTCTCTAGCCCAAAAATCCAAGGCAAAACGGAAGTCTGGAAAGCCTGACACGGGGCGGGATCGATGAAAGCCACGATCAAGCGGTCTTGAAGTTCCACCACCCTAACTACGGGATTTTGTGTTATTCTTCCTGCTCCACAGTTCAACCCCCCGAAACCCTACACTACATGCTCATGCATCGGGGGGTTTTGTTGGGGTTTGTGGGAAGCAGGCGGGAGGGTAGCCTTGAGCAATTCAGTACTCAGAAATGGCAAAACTGACTTAAAATGTTGTTGGGAATAGCCATAGTTTCAGGTTAGTAATTTTTGCCTCCTGCAAAAACACTAGTTCAAATAGCAGTATCAACAAATACGTACCTCTGAGCGAACGAGCACAAGCCTTATGAGGTCCTTGTCTCTGGTACCCGCGCCAGCCATTGTTTCATATAGCCAGGTTGCAAACAACTCATTCTTGTTCTCGGCGTAGTTAACTAAAAGGCAGAAGGACAGTCTTTTCAGGCTATAAAAGTGGTCGGATCAGCAAAGGAGGGAGGTAAGTGGAAACGTAATGAGGGCAAGTGCATTTGCCGTTTTTTATTTACACCTGGCGTGAGACTGAAACATCCTTGGTGAGGTTTATGTGCATTATGGAAACCTTGCGTACGTTAAGAACGGCATTGTTACTGGTGCCATAATCATCCACGTACATACTGGAAAATTTGGATTTCCACTGACCGATAATCTTCGGTCAAGTACCTGCAGGAAAGTCAACCCCAAAGCTCATCGTCGGCTTCCTATCGGCTCGTAATGTTGTTATGAGAACCCCAGTTCATTCTTGGATCTCTAACATATCTTTCGGTTCTTTTTCAATTTATATATTTGATTCTCACCGGCTGAGGAAGAGCACAGCGTGAAATTCGAGGGCTCTGTTGATAATATCTGGGTTAAACGGCATCAACTTCAGTCGTGTTGTCGTTGCAGTGTCAGTTCTGGATTGTAGCACTATTCTTCCGACAACATGAAGCGTTTGCTGATGCTGTCGCTGTAAGTACGGTGCCCCCTAAGATTGTCCACGCGGGGTTGCGCTGGACCGACACGGGGGCCAGATCAGGACTCAGCACGCGCTATTGGGCGCCATACCCATAAAGACTATCATACATTGGGCGGGCGGCACTCCAAGGCCTAGGCTCATGCCGCGCCGGCCATCTGGGTTCGATCAGGCCTCTAGTTTTCTTTACGCTGTCAAGACACCGGATTCAGGTTGCCATTCCATACTGCCCGCATCTGGTGCTCAGTTGTCATAGTATGCCACAGTCCCACAACCGTTCCAACTGGGAGGAGAAGCAAATGAGAGTTGTCGCGAGCGCCTCCCCAACGCCAGTGAATTTGTTTGAAGTCTGGTCGAGTTATACAAGCGGGGCCAGCTGTATCGTGGCAGGTGAGAACAAAGGTTTCAAACAAAATCAGTCGCTACACACTTTTTTGATAGCCACTGGTCTTGATTTAGTCTTAGCATTGGAACCCTGTGAGTACGGGGAGAGACTGAGAGAAATTGATGCCGAGAATGTCCCTCTCACCAGGATCCAACTCACCGCTCCCTTGGAGGAAGCGCTGACCCTCATCGATGTCAGTAAACCGTTACTTTTAAGCTGACACAGTTGCTGTGAGAGACCGAGCTTTAAGGATAGGTTAGACAAGGGTGCTAGATCCGGGGATGAGGTGGTAACTGAGGGCTTAGTGGCAGCTGGGGACAGCGCGCATATAGTCCGATTCGTCAGCCGGTACATCAAAGAATATACATTTCACCCCGACGTGCCGTCACGGACGTTGCATGAATGGGTAGGTCTGGGTGGTCCGGTGGGAATTTTGGAGTTTTGACTGGTTGCCGTAAAGCCTGAGGAGTTGACTGTGTGATTTTCATCTGTAGACGGGTGGTGATGTGTGGTCTTATATAGGTGCACGGTCTTGCTGGCGCCAAGTCTGCTATACAGAGGCGCTGTGTCACCAGTCAAAGACTGTGGTGCATGGCGTCGACTTGAGTCTCGATCTAACGGCATTGCAGGAGTCAGAGAGTAAACAGCGGCAAAGTATAGCTGACTCTGACAGAAATGGCGCAAAATTTTTCGGAAATGGATGTGCCAGTGGAAACAGACACGGCGACTTACCGATTGCGACCAACGTCTTCTCGAAGTAACCGGACGTCTCCCTCTCAATGGCTTTTTGGAGCGTTTTTCCGTATTTCTAACGTAAAGAGAAGTATCAGCTATGACAGCATCGAAAACACCGGCATGGAAATCGTTCTTTGTTACCATTAACTACGGCTATTTTAAATTCAGAAATCGAATTTCAACACAAGGACACTTAAAAGCATGGTCAAGCTTTGGAGTTCTTGGGCTGCTCGCAAATTTTGTGATACCCAGGTGGAAGATAAGAAGCCGTGTACGTATCAAGACAGCACTTCCGAGAGTGGTGAAGCTTCAAGGTCAGACTATTTGACTTTCAAGAAATCCCGACCGCATTTTTTCGACAGGTAACCATAGGAGCACGGGCTAAGGATTAAAAACTTTCTTCTACTTCATCGTGCGGGCTTTATTTTTTTACTTTACAGATTCGATCCTGTATTTTTAGTTGATAAAAGCATCATGGTTAGTTTAGTATCGCTTGTGGGTGTAACAAACTCCTCACAGTAAAGCAGTAATGGCAAGGGGCATTCTCACCCACCTGTTGATAGCATCTTGCAATCTCCCGAATTTGGACGAAACTGCGTTGGGTAAGGACCCGTGTAAACGTACCCTCATCCGTGCCCAGGCGCCTGAAATGTACCGAGCAGTTTTAGAAGGTTAAGGCGAGACCTTCAAAACTCACAAATGGGTTTAAACGGGAGGTGGTATAATTCATGAAATCTTATGACAGAAACCCAAATGATTGTTCCAAGATAGCCTGGTCGCTGTGCCTTCTACCTATTAGCTTAACGCGTTACAGAAAAGCTTTAGCCTCAGGCGGAAAATTTCTCGAAGTTATTTCACTACTGATAAAAATCATGCATTTGGGTAGAAATCAGAGTCATGTATAAAAGGACAATTTCTTGTAGCAATAATTGCCGCAGACTACGTATGCACATTTGCGTGTGTTACTCTGAGGGTGGCATCAGTTTAAATGAGACAGGGTTATCAAACCGACTCTGGCCTGATGCAAAATTGATATCCACCCCAGCAACGCATGCGAGGTAAAATGTAAACAAACGGGAGTTTTTTTCCATATTTAAAAGAATTGTGACCCGCCAAGTTATATGCTTTCATGCCCCAACCACAAACCATGTGACCTATCTTATTGGCCGATCGATTAAGAGCACCGGAATCCGCGAACTGCTCACTAATACTTCAAGGAGGCCTTGAGGCTCAACGGCCTTCACCGGTGCCTGAAAACACAGTAATCTTCTGGGAGAAAAATCCTTCTGATACGCATAAAATGGTATGTTCGTGATCACTTCAAGCCTATAACTCCCCCTCCCGTCTCCTCACACTACCCACCCTCACAGGACTGTCTGCTGTCCCGTGCTGTGCAATGGTAATTCCTCAAAAACTTTCCTTCCCCTCACCATGGCCACCAGCAAGTCAAATCGATATTCATGTTTTTAGTTACCTATCACGTTTCATTCCCCTAGGACGTTTTTTAGTCGAACAGTATATTCGGTTAATCTACAATGACCGTAGGCAGCTTAATAGGAGATCGCAAGATTTTGTGACGTAATTAAATTCAGTAAATTTCATCACCTTTGTCCTGTTCAAAAGCTGCATGCGTGTTACCGAGGCCTTTAAAGTTACTCACCATCATGCTGCCCAGTCTCTATTGTCTTTTTTCAATAATATTCATGGAATACTGGTGAGTTTTTTGTTTTGAAATACCCCGAGATGCCTGTAGCCCGGAGCTAGGCTCGCAGGTCGCCGTACGGCAACCCAGTTCACATCCGTGAACGCGCCTCAAACGCGAGCCGTCGTCTACACTGTCAACTGGCTTACGAACGGAACTATGTGTTTCGAAGTACGATTCGATCGTCCTTCATCTGCTGCAGCTCAGCTCAAGTGCACAACAGGTGAACACACGCACCTGAACAACTCAGTGTGCTGTCTTTACAAGGACTTAACCTGCGGATGATAGCGAGCAGTGCATGAGCACGTGCACCGGGTTGTGTTAAGTCAGAGATGTCAGCAGGGGGACTGGCTGGGTGAAGAGGGTGCGAGCGAAATCGAAACGGCTGGCGGTTCAAGCTCGCCTACCTTTGTAGCGGGAGTCCTGCATAATCCCCTGTGTCAGTCCATCGGGAACATCGACTTCCGTAAAGCTGCTACGCTGACCGTTTATCAGGATTTTTAAGTTGCCATGTACTCCGTCTATCCAGACTTCTTAATTTCCATCAGAGAGCAATGCAAATGAAATAGCTCTCCGCTGGCTGAAACTCACTTTTCTCCAGCGTTGTAGAGCGTGTCAGCCTCTGCTGCGGCCTGCTGTGGATTCGGCGTCAGCGTTTCCTCACGACAACCCTGGAGTAGAGCGACCAGGACGCGCTCAAAGTCACCGCTGGTGTCTCCCTTGATATCCTTCTCCAGATTTCGATTGAACACTATGTAGAGGGAAGAGATGTGTCATAAAAAACAGAGTTTGGAGCAGACTTTACCCCGGCCGCTATCATAATCATACATAATATCACTAGCAAATGACCTAGTCCCGAAGGGCTTCATAAAGTGAACGGACGAGAAGAAAAAAATGCAGTCGCATTCAAAGAGTCCCCGTCCTCGAAGTCTAGGATTGGATATCCATCCTCACTTGTTTTACTCTGTCTGGGGGTTGTTGTGCTTAGGCAATTTATCACTGTTCTGGAACTTTCAGCACAGCGGAGAGTTTCTCGGTTTTAGGCCAGCATTCATAAACGTACTGGTGCTCTGTTGTATAAATAGACATTTCGCAGGCTTTTAAAATTCCATAATAATAAACTTTGTAAAACCGAAAAATACCCTTTCTAGAAGTATAAAATTCGATGAAGACGGAATTCTTCACCAAGTGAATATGAGGAATAATATATTTGAGTATCTTGTTCCATGAAATATATTTGAATTTAAAGGACCACTAAAAATCTGTAGGAAAGCTTTTTACTACATTAATTATTTCTTACCGACTGTGGTTTATGCTGGCGGTTGGAAAGCTCATTCAAGTGCCCGCATCCTGGCGTGACTAAAACATTATGGGATTATTCTGCACGGCAATCAGCCCCACCTACGTAATCCTTTCTAACCGAAAACACATTTCCGAATTCAGGTCAATATTTCATGAGATAGCCTACCTACTGTATGGTAAGCTGAAGAACCTGAACCCTATTCAGCCTAAAAATTGCCTAATGGATATTTGTAACGTCAAAATAGTAAGAGGAAGGAGGAGGGG
>CACRXP010000001.1:1521340-1536475 GCA_902702965.1 Spirometra erinaceieuropaei
AGGAGGAGGAGGAGGAGGAGGAGGAGGAGGAAAATTGGCAGTTGGTCCCTTTACAGTAAGCAGCGCCTATCGTCAGAAATGGCAAACGGTCATCGTAAGGGCGGCTTGGAAAGTACACCGACATGCAAAAGTACGTCAGAGGTCAAATACGCGCTTGGGTGGAGGGGGCTGTTGGGTGACCTACGTCAGGTCCAAATTAAACGTCTTGATGCAGAACGAACATCTGGCTCTCTCCCCCCTCAGCCAAGCCTAGTCGAACATGTTCTTCTGAAGTTTGTGGTTGCGGCACCTCGTTATGGTACTTCGTCTAGCCCAGCAACTACGGTCACTAAACTCCATAGCGAGTTCAATCCGTTTAGGCGGTGTTCACTTCCACACCACACAAATACTGCCACTCCGCCGGTTACCCCTTATGAGGAACTCACAAGAATTCGCCGCTCTTTCCTACTGCAGACTAACGCTCGCCATCTGTGGTAGGTTTAGACGCCTAGGACGCGAGTTGTGTTAATAGGAAACTTACTGCGAGTGTAGGCCTCCCGGATTCGAGCCAATTCAGCGTTGCTGGCTGGCACTAGGACCTGAATCAAAGTCATCTCCTTGGTACCGAGACGGTCGATTGCTTCTAAACAAGCCTTGGCTTGCAACTCTGCGGGATCCATCAAACTGGCTAGGATTACGTCCTCAAACTTGCCGCTCAGTTCGCTCTTCAGGGCCTTTTCTAATGACTGCAAGGTGTAAAGAAAGGACGAGCATAGTAAGTCTTGAGGGCGATCGCACACAGTTGAACTGAAAGACAAGCGCTCATTGATTTGGAAAATGGAGCTGAATTATGAGGTAAGCTTTCTAAGTTCTGAATCAAACAAATGCAATTTGTAGTAAGTTTAAAGAGGTTGCTGACGTTTGTCAGAACTTGGGCTAAAGTCGGTTTGAATTCCGATGCAAGGTTGTGGTCGAGTTAAACGTGACACCAGACCTCCTCAGTCAACTTAGTATGGTTCCTCCGCACTTTCATAAGTGTGGGTTAGCTGCTGGTTTTTGTTGCACTCCGGTAAAGGCGTTCACTTAGGGGTCCGGCTCGAGCTCCAAAAGCGTGTCTGGCTATAGCTTCCGAGTTGTCAGTAGTATGGTCAACAAAGCGCGAACTTTATGCCAGAATGTATATGCGGCAGCAGCCCCACGACAAATAAATTTAAGCATATTCACTTAACTTTAGGCACGATATGGACGGAGCAAATGTCGCACAAACGAATTCAGTGGCAAATTAATGCCCCAGAATCCGCAGCATAAAGGTGGTAAACTTCACCTTCCATAGTTACTCCAGTTCCAATATTAATGAGCCACTATATAGACCCATGGCTCGCATAATACTAAAGACATCTTGGGTATCGCAAGGCTTAGGGCTGATAAGTTTGTTGACGTCCTGTGACAAATGATAGCATAGAAACCTTCATCTACCTTCAAACTGGTGAGGTCATAGATCCTCGACGACTAACGTTTTCTCCAGGCAGTACAATTGACCACAAAACAGGGACCTCCTACTCCTCCTCTTCCTCTCTCCGCTCTCACCCACCCATGACAGCTCGACCGTCGTTTCCGACGATTCCGACATGTGCTCCACAGCAGAATGAGGGCAAGGTCGGTGACTTGCGTGCGAGTTAGTTAAAAGTGATAGTAGACTTGCGCAACATCTACCGCACTCCCTCTTCCTCCCCCACCCGGGCCCGGTGTCAAGACAGAGTGTTAAGAGGACCGGAGGCATGAGGGGACCCAGGTGGCTGACGCGGCGAGGACCTGCACCTAGGCGTACCACCACATCCCTTGGTCCACAACGGACGCTGACTAGGATTTTATACAGCAAGAAAATGTGGGGGCGGCATGGATCTCAGTTGGCGCGACGTTAGCTTAAAAATTGGCCTGCCGTCACACACAGGACTTTTGTTATGTATATAGTCCCTTTTCGGATAGCTTGGCATTAGTTATGGATGCGCATCTCCGATAATGCCTGCTGGATTGCGATCTAGTCCCCATCTTGGTTCAACGCGCCTACTGCCTAGCCCGTTTTAGGGGCAGCACCCAACACCACGGCATTCTCAGTGGAGTCCACTTGTTACAAAGTTCGTTCATAACTGAGTCATATTTACAGCTCTAGCTGGGGTCTGTGGCGGCTTTTTAAAGGCACCATAAGCACTCATGACTCACCTTTCCGTACGATGCCTTGTACTTCTCGGCAATTTGTTTACGTTGGGCGGCTGATCGTTTGGAAAGAACGTTAATAATACGTTGTTCGTCCGTTCCTTAAAAAGGGAGTAAGGGCGCATTGTTATTCATGCATCTTAGAAGGTGGAGAGCAGGGAATGTCTTCCGAATAAAAAAAAATGTACAAATCTTAACAAGGGAGTACGCCTTTGATAGGTTAACACAACACCATGTGATCTCTACATGCGAGGACGTTTTTAGTGTGCAAAAAAATTGCCTTTTTGCTCTCCTTCCCACTTTTGTTATGCATATAGTCCCCTTTTGGATAGCGTGACATGATAAAGAACGTGGGAGAGGGGGAGTTATCAGGAATGTTTGCGTAATCCTAAAGTGGCAATCACGGCCAGATGTTAGCCCCTCTACTCGAGTCCTCTTCTATATTTGATTAGCTAATGAACCCTGTTAAAAGTTGCCGTCACCCAGACTGTCAACCCGGGACTGTGTTGGTAGGGTTAAGTTCTTTTTTTTTAACACCGGCTGCTTAAACCGCGCAACCGATATAACCTAACCAGTACTGAAACAAAGGCTTTGAAATGCCAAACTTCAGGCCAGATAAGACTACTCATTTTAATGAGTGTCTCTCCCCTCTGCTATGGTCTCACTCTCATACATGTTGCTCATATGACACTGGTGGTTTTCTCCGGAAGCCTTCTTTTGCGAAAATCTGGTAGACTCCATAAAATACCTTTAAGCATAGAATAGTACCCAGTTGGTTGGGAAGTTTTCAAAAGAACATTGGATAATATTTTGGGATTACTAGGCGACGTCTTCGTTAATCTTTTTAACAACACCTTGTGACATAAGTTCTACTTCAAGTGAGAACTACAAAATTAATTACCGAGTCTTAAAGATAAGCAACATTGTAGAAGGGAACTTGTGTCAGCACCTTCTGTAAAAAACCTGGACGTTCCATACATATTAGAAATAAAAGCGGACATACTTTGTTGCTTGATTTTAGCTGGAAAGAATGATCTGAAGAGGCTGGGGAAGCTCGGTGAGGAAAGCCGAGCATGGTGCAGTTAGTGATTACTATGCGACCAAGGGCCGTATATTTTTCAGCTTGGAAATCCAGCATAGGCACGCAGTTCACTTAAGCAAACACTTCCGAGCTCTGGTTGGCGGATCGTATCCAGCTCCACTCCCAGGAAACTATCACCGTCAGGCTGGAGGTGGTTTCAAGCAGTAGCCCTAAGTAGACACGCCTAGACTGCTGACAAAGTGATGCTAACGAGGCACAGAGATGAGTTTCCCACTCATCATCATCATCATCATCATCATCATCATCATCATCATCATCAGCAGCAGCAGCAGCAGCAGCATCACCATTCTTATTATTATCATCACGCAGACACGCAGTTAGGTCGTGCCCTGGCCAATAGCTCTGTGAAGATAGGCGCAAATGATCAGTGCGACTGCCCACTTCGAGGCCCGTTTGCCTCTAGATTAAGAGCAGACATAGCACGACAGTCGATTGGTGACAAGGATGCCAGTTACCAGCTTTTGTGTGAGAAATTTTTAGCCATCAGTTGCCTAAACCCCTATGATGTGTGGTGTAGGTTCCAAATGGGAGAAAAGTCTGATCATGTCGACTTTTGGTTGTACAAGTTAGTAGCACCACATACTGTTACATTGAAACAGTCAAGCAGGTGAAGTAATTGACACAGTACTGATGCAAAGTCGCAGGACGACTCCAGTGGTTGTATAAATCGTTTCACCTTGGTAAGTTAAGAAAGATCGTTATGAAATTTGGCACGGAACCCACGCAGCCCTCAGTTTGATTCCAGTGTTTAAACGCAAATCATTTGCCTACAGTCTCAGTCACTGAGGAACCTCTTAGTAGCGGACACTGCCGTCCATATCCCGGGCGACTCACTTTTATCAACATAATAATTGACTGAAATCTGAGAATCTCTACAAAATGTATGTTTCATAACGGAAAGATGTGAACACCCTGACGACCCCAAAAACTGTCAACAGTTCACCAAAACGCTACTTGCGTCGTGTAGTTGGCTATACTGACTTTAGCAAAGTGCCTTGGTCGAAGTTACACGAAACAGACCCTATCTATTGGAAGGCAGGGAGGATGGGTTGAAAAGATGACCTACCAAGGCCGCGCATGGCCTGTCTCAGATCCTCAGCATCAGAACCCGCGTTGAAGCCAGCAACCGGTCGCACAGTAGGGCAGCCAGCAATCTGAGCGCCAACTGTCGGAGGTGGAGCCATGCCACCAGGGTAACCCGAACAAACAGGCGGTTGTCCGTAACTTCCAGGTGGGACGCCCGGACCCGGTGGACCGGCATATCCGGGAGCCGCATAGCCCCCACCGTAGGCCGGTCCCGGAGGAACTCCGTAGCCAGGACCCGCAGCAGCGCCACCATAGGCTGGGGCCGGTGGAGCACCATATCCAGGGCCTGGGGGAGCTCCAAAGCCAGAGACGGTCGGCGGGGCTCCGTAGCCCGGGGCAGCCGGCGGAGCTCCATAGCCCGGGGCAGCTGGCGGGGCTCCATAGCCCGGGGCAGCAGGAGGCGCCCCGTAACCTTGTCCCGCATATGGTGGGTAGCCTTGTGGATTATAGGCGGAACCAGGCATACCCGGTTGACCCTCAGGGCAGAAGCCGATTGGTGGGGGATATCCAGACATGAGAATCAAGGCTGAAAATGAATACGCCTCATATAAGTAAAAAGTAAAAGGATATTGTAATTTTCGTTCTTGTCCTCCCCCCCCCCCCAAGTATCTGTACGTAGAAAATAATACGGGTTGTTAATTAACAGAGAAGAGCATAAAAAAACGTTCAAAATTCTGAAAGTACTGGGCCAACTACTGTCTGCGAACATGGGGCTGCAAAATGGATATGGTTACAGCATCTTGGGGTACCAGTGTCTAATGACTTTCATTAAGAGCATGAATAAATTGCATGAGCGCGACTGGTAGCTTAACTTGTGCAGCAAGTTTTGACTTTAATGCCATAATTTATTTACTCCGTAGTCGTTTGTGGATGGAGGGGAAATCTTACAACTTTAGTATGACAGAAGAATACCCGGTTTCAGAAGAGAGCGATCTAAGTTTATGGCTTGGGTAGACGACCAAAAAGCAAAATAGGCTTCCTAAAATATAAAAAACTACCGATTGACATCGCACAGGAGAGGTGATCACCGATACATTCTGATGACAGGACGGAATGTGAACGGTTTCACTTCGCCCTGGAGCTCCAACTGAGTTGTCGTAGACGTCCTCAGAACGAAGGACAATCAGTAATCAGGGGGTGTTGACAATCGAGGACATGGCAATTCAGATAGATTGGTGGAGACGGCAAAGGTAGGGTGAAAGACCCCACCTAACTGTCGGCGGAGTGAGGATCGTGTCTCATGGGGTTTTATTTCGGCATCCATTTGCAGGACGTTGCAGACACTACACTGCCAACAACAGTTACTTCCCATGACCTCAAACTACTACTCAAACTCTGTTCGTTTTTGAAAATCTGTATTTTGCTCATTTTTAAATAACGGGCTCATTTCCGTTGCCAAACGAAAGCGTGCGATAAGACTTTCGGGAGAAATCCAAATAATTTCTGCTTTTCCTTGCATTTTATCAGTTTTCTGTCTGGCGCACTGCCCCACCCGTAAAACCTCCATTGCCACTATTCCCGCATGACACGATCTACAGCCTACTGACAGTTAAGTGGGGCCCTTCACCCCATAGTTGCCATGGAAACCTCAGGGTAACGTCGAATATTTCCTATCATAGCGCATGGGTGGAACGGCTGACTTCAATGCTCTGTAACCAACTGTTAAATATTGAAATTATCGAGTCCTGCACATATCGGAATCAAAGTATGGCTGGGTGATGACGGCAACTAAACGAGAAATTGTCATTTCGGTCCTCGTGTTTTGTCGGCAACAGGTTCCTACAATTAGTCAGATTTTTGGGAATAAAACTGCATTGAATTCTTGACAGTATAAAAGTTCCTGCTGACAGGATGCCCAAAATTTGAGTGAAGCTATCATCTTTTCAGATTTTACGCAGTGCTCTTGTATACTGTGCAGACTTAAACGACAACAGATTCCCCAAAGATTTTTTCCTATTCAGCTGACAAGGTTTCACGCGGAATGGGGGGAGGGGACTGGATGGCGGTCCGATTCAACTCTCCCCCCCCCCATCTATGAAAATCATATTTTAACTATAAAAGTTTATTGGTCCTTAGCAGTGATGTGTACATCAAATTCTACAGCTCTGTTAGCCATTTCTACATTAAAAGGAATCTTATGAAGAAATGGATAAAAAGTCGATGAACACGAGGTACAAGGATATCAGTGCTTAGAAGGGTGACGGGAGGAGGTCACAAGGTCGAAGAAAGATCGGAAAGCACAAACGTACGGTCGCGAAAACCAACGGCATGGCAAGCGCATCTCCTGGCACAACTTTATATGGCACTATGTCGTGACAACTGATTGGCCCTATCACAACAATTTGATTGGCCTGAAATCAGCTGACGCGTCATTTCGCGCGTGGGTGCCAGTTTACAGGATCGAAGGCACAAGGTCTGTTGAATAAGCATTCGTGTGCTGCGTGGGCGTTGCCTCTTGCCAGAGCCACATCACCACAAAGTGCTCTTTTTCTGGTAGGCAAGGTGCTAATTTCAGCAGGGATCTTAACGCAACCCTCTCCGCAAGTTCAAATGGCGCGTGTTGGTGCGAACAATACACGAGCAGAACTCAGATGCATGCTGCAATTAACTCGAACGATGATGTCCCGCACCTGGAGGTCATTTGTTTCGCTTTTTTTCAAGTCTCATCTTCTTTTAGGACTTGGACGGCAGGGCAAAAATGTCCTCCTTCTCAACTCTAGAGTGGGTGAGACAGCACAGCAAGCTCCGTGCAACTTAAAATGGCAGTGGACAATCGCCTAGAACTGTCCCCCCTGCGTAAGTTGGCAGAAGACCGAATCCCGACAACCGAGTATGGGAAAATACACCTTGTACGGACGTTTGTGGAGCATAAGCAGTAACTCTTTAATAGAGTTTCAGACGAAAATGACTTTCAGATAAAGATTGCAATGCGTATACATATGGGAAATGGCCTCAAAGCATGCCGGCCTCCCAATGACCTCCAGTCACCTACGGTAATTTTATTCCGAAGAAAAGGCCACTGGCTACTACATATTTGATTGGATACTTGGAGTTTAATGAGAAGTCGGGAAAAGACCGACGTCAAGGCTATTTTCTAAATTAATTTTATAGGAAACCACATCGAAAAATCCGTCCCTGCAAGTACGAAACATGTTTGCCGCCAAACCGATCGTCTGAATGGAGATGAAGTCCCTCTTGGTCTCACTTGCAAAGCCATTGGATACATTCCACTAGTTTATTAACGTGGTCTTTTGAACAAACGGTACGATTCGAAACTCAACAGGTGTCGATCAGAATTTTTATGAAGGCATTTCACTGGGAAGGATAAGTTAGATGAGGTTATTGAAGTGATTGAACGACGAAATAGTTTCAGGTCCATGCCAACAGTTACCTTTCAGTCTGCAAAAGGTATGTTACTAAGTTGCATTGGTAAGCATGCGAGCGTCTCAAAATCCTGTTTCATTAATGATGCTCAGAAAACTTTCAAGGTGGCTCATATTTTTTGCAGTATTGATGCAACATCAAGAGGCGCATGTAAATTTGTTTTTAAGAAGATGCATAACAAGTAGGCGTAAATAAAAATGCAGTTTTGTGTCAGGGTAGTCGTTGGGATTAGTACACGGGAATATTTTGCCCTTTCTAGAATTAGGCGCAGATCCACCTTTATTTCTGAGGCAGGGCCTTTCCATTCCCATGTCCTATTTAAAGGGCCATATAAGTCGATCCTACCGAAAGCGGGTGCTGTTTCTACGACTTCTGGTGGACTGGAGAGCTTGGCCGGCGTCTTCGATGTGGTTGGAAGTTACTGGCTGCGAAAAGATGGGGCCGCGTTTCGTCCTTTCAGCCCTCCCCCCTCCCCACGCCGGGCTGGTACACTTCCTTTTTACTCGAAAGTACTGTTTTTGACCCCGACCGTCTTCTGTGCTTTCCTAACTTCCTCCAGCTTACTTTCCGGCGCGCTGTCCCACCCGTTACCCCCCTCCCCCCCCCCATTACCACCATTCCTGTATGACACGATTCACAGTCTACCAACAGATAATTGGAGTCCTTCACCCTACTGTTGCCACTAGTGAAACGGTGAATGCGATTTAAACACGTCCCCGCAAACATGTTTTCCATAAATTACCGCCATCGGTCTGCGACCCATGCACACGCAGGAGCACGCGTGTATGCGTGGCCAACTGGAGTAAGCACCTCGTAAAGTGGAGCGATGAGAGGGCACGCTTTAGCATCCAGTCAGGCGTCAGTGTCATTCCAAGCGGTAACAATCATTTAGCAGACCTACAGTGAGTGACCGATCTCATGAAATGTTGGCCCAAAATTCTGAAATGAGATTTCGATTGGGAAGGTTTACTTAGAAGCGGTTGCAAGATTGATTATCTTGCGACATAATCCTATAATATTTCGGTCCCAGCAGGATGTCAGCTTTTGAATATACTGCTTTTCGATCTCCTGTACAAAACAAACTCGGTAAAAAAAATGACTACATAAGCAGCATGCATTTTTCACATTGAGTTTCCATGGTCTTGCAAATCCAAATATACTTTTCAGAAACTACGAACAAAAATGAGCTTTCTTTCAGTCGTTTAGTAGAGAATCACGTCCACTTTATATTTTATACTCGAAGAAGGAGTATGATTGGATTTTAAAAAAAGTTTTTTTAATTATACGAATTTTTAAGACTGTACAATGTCCATTCATTCCGCATCGTACCTGTCCGTTTACCACTGCTCCTCATGAAATGTACAACATAAACATGGAAGAATGTGTGATTTTCTTTACGCGGAACGCATACATTTTATAAACTGAAATCATCAAACGCTAATGCACCGAATGATCAGGCTCCAAATTATTCGGGAATTGGAAAACTTTTTTGAAAACCTAATTATACTACTTATTCAAGGATAAAATACGAAGATGACGCGATTCTTTATCAAACGATTGAAATAAAGCATATTTTTGTTCATGTTTTTTAAAGGATATATGTGAATTTATAAAACCTTTAAAAATCAATGTGAAAAATGCATGCTTCTTAAGTAGTTATTTTTGCCGAGTTCGGTTTCTACAAGAGATTGAAAAGCAGTATATTCAAGAGCTGACATCCTGCCAAGTCTGAAATATTATAGGATTATGTCGCAAGATAATCAGTATAACAACCGCGCCGAAGTAATTCTTTCTAATTGAAAACGCATTTCAGGATTTCTACCAACATTTCATGAGATTGGTCACTCACTGTAAATGGGGATGAACCAGGGCGCACCGACAGTGCTAGCAGGCGATCGGAAAACAATATTCACCACTGGGTGAAATGTTGGACTCCCAGGCTCTTTGCATCGACTACGATCGAGATCCTGGTGATGCCGCACGAAAGTCGGGTCCCAGATATTCGGGCAGATCGGCCGCTCGGAGCACAGATTTTGAGCGTGGCCTGACAGGTTTTGAAAACAGACACCGTTCGTGCTTTGCCGATAGGCACGAGTGTTCAGGATGTTTTACAACAAATGCGAGATAGTAGGAGAAGTATATGGGGTCCTCTTCACCGGTGAAGTCATACCCTCTTTAAATGGAATGGTTAAGAGACCTCAGTTCTGGAATACTGACAGCGCATTCTGTTTTCTTTCAAGTCGAAAGCGGAACGATTTGTAGGTCATGACCTAGATGTGTACTATAAAAACAGAAATAACTGGGTCGTTTCTAGCTCAGGCTGGCATCAGAACTAGTCACTTCAGCCAAGTCCCACGGTAGCTCTATTGCTAACTGTTGCATCACTAAGGGATACCTACGAAATACAGTGTTGGGTCGTCAACAGCACGGGGCCCTTCCACACTGCTCCCACGACCTGAGTGATTATCTCAACAAGGTCCTTGACAGCTGCAGTGACCGCCTCGGGATGTCGTGTGTTAGTTTGGTCAGTTTAACGGCAGTTGAACATTCTGACTTGGTTGCTTATATTTTTAAGTATTTGGGAAAGACGGTCAGGTGTCGGGCAGTTGAACATTTCACTTATACCCTGTAAATGTCGTGCTTCCGGTTAAATAACTCATTCCAATGTGGTGGAGGGCGCTTACTGATCGTTCTTACGGAACTGACTCGTTCCGTTTTGCCTTACGGGCTCTCTCTCTCACTCTCTCGAGCCAAACCAGCAGCCGCACAGTGGCGCATGATATAGGCAGAATATCATCACCAACAAAGACAAGGGTGACTGTAATGGCCATTTCTGGCTTATTAGCTGTCGTCAGCCTGTCATACCCAACCCCAAAGTGTGGAACACTTGAGGCTCGATCCCGCAACCTGTCTGTTAGAAGTCCAATGCCTCTAACCACTGAGCCACGGGCTCGTTATCCTGTCGGTTGGGCTCGAGAGAAGGTCCGTAAGGCACAACGGGACGAGTGAATTTCTATGAAACCGAAACCGACAGGACAACCAACCCGTGGTTCGGTGGTTAGAGGCATTGGACTTCCAACTAACAGGTCGCGAGATCGAGCCTCAGGTGTTCCACACTTGGAGGTTGGGCCTAACTGGCTGACGACGGCTAATATGCCATAAATGGCCATTTCAGTCTTCCTGGTCTTTGTCGATAATAACATTTTGTATATATTATTTTACTGCATCTTGCACCAACATTATTATCGCGCGGATGCTGTTCGTCTCCATTTCTGTCGACTATGCGAATGCTGGCAGCTGACTGGTTGAGCCTGATGGTGAATACTGTGCCCTATCGACTCACGTCTCGGCGATGCGCCAGTCCGGCTGGCCACGCCTAACAATCTGGTTAATGGACAGGCCTATGCCGAGGCCACTAACAGGTACACGCGCGCACATGAGAACGTGGGGCGTCACCCGGACCCATGTGGCAGAAGACCCGTGGATGAAAAACAGTTCATAGCCGACAAACCGTAGACACGCGTAATTTTTTGATGAAAATCTCCACCCCGATACAAACTGACTGCATTACTGTGAAGGCCTAGCGGAACTTTGCAAACATCCCTGAATTTAGATTTTGCGAGACTAGACCAGCAGAAGTGTTCACAGACCCGTCTTTTTAACTTGACAGTGGGAATGCTCTTGGACTTTAGCCTAACAAACTAATAGATGCACTTCCGGTAGAGAAGTGGACCTGGGGATTGGCCTGTGATTTCTCGGTAGGGAGCGCAGATGGCTAGTTTCGACGTGCAGAAACAAAGGTGGGGGTCGAGGCTTAACTGTGATTGGTTATCTACGTGACACAACAGCCAATGCTCGCTTTGTTTCTTCTGCTCCCCAACGGCCATCACATGCTGACTTCTGCGATGCGGCGTCGCGTCCATTAAGCTAACAGTGGGATGACGTTGGATGCAAATAGCCCTCTCAAATGACGAGATATGTCCGGTGCAGCGGTGTAGGGACAGCGGGGGATGGTAGGTACTCTTTTGAAGTAAGATACTGGCCGTTCGAAGGTAATTATCAGTGTTGTCATCCTCACCCGTGATGTAAATATTTACCATGGTTTCTACGACGAAACCTAGTGCGGAAGTACTACCGGATACGCGCCTCCGAAAAACTGCACAGATATTTGCGGAGGCGAATGGCTTTGTTTTAACTATCACTCGATGATTCAGGTAAAAACGCCGGATTGATGAAATCAGTAGTTGATTGATCTCGAGACTACCAAGTATCCGACTTCGTTATTAAGTAACTTTCCCATGAAAATTCCTTTTATGTGGGGCCTTCTCTTACTGTCATTGTTAAAAAGAAGACAGAAAGTTAACGCAATTCAATTGGTTAACAAGCTTAGAATTTCCACAGGAAATCGGTGAATTAATCCCCAGAAGCCTTATCTTTCATCGTTTCGTAGGAGCTGATACCTTTTATAACCAGGGTAACAGGAGAGGAGGGCAAAGTTCTGTTTTGCTATGTCATGTGAATTCGCGTTAACAATTCGCTTACGTCCCTTAGAGTGAGAACAGCATTTGGAGGCAGATAAATTGTCTCGCTTTATTTGAAATACTTCCTGCGCAGACAAACAGCAATGAAGGTTGACAGCCGAACAACAGAAAAACTGATCTATCGGGGACAACCGATTCGGTCTCCTGAAAACCGAACTTGACTTCCAAACTGACTCAAACTAAAGGCAGGTGAGTCCTATGGAAGAAAGTGTACCAGCTGGTATTCATTACAGCTGAAAAAAGGAGTTACAGTAGGTGGGTTAACTCATGAAATGTCGGCCACAATTTCGGAAATCGTTCCCGTTTCGAAAAGATCAATTAAGTAGAGTTACAAAACTAACCATTTTGCAGCATTATTCTCAGGGTGCCTACTTTCGAATGAACTTCTTTCCGACTGCATGCGAACCATGCTCTGCAAAAAATGACTACTCAAACAGCATACATTTTTCTCATTGACTTTCGATGCCCTTAAAAATTCAATTATACTTAATGGAAAACATGAATAAAATATTTGTTCTTTCACTCATTCCGTAGAAAATTACGTCTCCTTAAAATTTTATAATCGAAAGGAGGGTATGATTCGGTTTTCAAAAACTTTTCCAATTCCCGAATAATTTCGAACCCGACCTGCCGTTACACTTGCATTCAGGGTTTCCAAACTACGGGCCGTATATTTTCTGCGTATGGAAAAGCACCCATCTGATAGACCTCAGTGGTGGATCAACTGCGCCAGGTGCGTCTGTGCGCATGTTTGTGTTTCTGGTCCCAGCTGTTGGTCAGGGTTATGATTGGCTGAATGAAGGCACAATAAGCCCGAAACAGTGCTGTATCAATCTACCCGCATTCTCTGTCGTCCCTCCTCGCGGCTATTCTGACTTGGCCGACTTCGGCCTGGTAATTGGTTGCCGGTTCGTGACCTTTGCCACACATACGGAGCTTGTTTGCTTCGTGAACCCAATAGATCGGTGTGCGCCCATTCCTGATTGAATACATTTCTCTACGATATTAAGAGAAGAGCATGTGGAGTTCATAAAATTTAGCAGTGAATTTGAGCCATATTGTTAACTTTACAAGCCGCATTGGTAAATGCAGAGGCATGAAGTTTTATGAAGGGTCATTTCATAGCATTAAAAAATCGCACAATTAGAAACCTTTTTAAAACCGAACTACACCCTTCCTTTGATTATAAAATTGGAAAAGGGCGTCATTTTCTACCGAATGAGCAAAATAATGAATATTTTTATGCATGTTTTCCATGAAATATAGTTGAATTTTCAAGGGCATCGAAAATCAATGGGAAAATTGCATGCCACTTAAGTATCATTTTTTACAGAGTATCGTTCTTGCGTGCAGTCGGAAAGAAGTTCATCGAAAGCCTACACCCTGAGGTAACTGGACTATTATAAAATTATGCTGCAAAATGATGAGTCTTACAACCCTACTTACTTAATCTTTTCGAAACGGGAACGAATTTCGAAATTTCGAGTGATATTTCATGAGTTAGCCCACCTATTGTAAGTACGAAGGTGCGACGGATTGATTGCTATCCATCCGTCGCTTTGGTGTTGCACCTTGCAGCGGCAGAACTCCCGTCGCATGTCCCGGCTGCAAGGTTAGAGAGTGCAGAGCCGAGGCAAGGTGGAGGACAATGGAGGACAATGCTAGTTCCTTCGCTGCAAGGCCACAAAACCCCGCTCCCCTCACAGGGGTCATTACTTCCGAGGTGTCCTATGACCGCTAAGGGGATTCACTGTCTAACTGAATAGCGCGATATTGAAGTCCACCTGGTGGCGCGCAGACCAGACGCTTTATGAAGCATTCAGTCAGCAGCTGTCGGCGTCCACTGTTCCCCCAATCAAAGTATGCTTCCAATTGTCCGTAAGCTCAAAACAATGGAGTCTTTCCCACGCAATTCTGCCTTCCCCGACTACTGATTTTGCCAGACGGTATTGTCCTGGCTCACACTCCGCCGGGTAGGCACTTCCGGCGCAGGCAAAACTTGCACAAAACGCCCGATACAAGACGAGGTCCAGTCAAACCGGGTCCCAAGTTAGACGCGGACGCACCCAACCAAATATGCGCAGTGTTTCGCGTTCTCGGATTCTGCCTTGGCTACTAGCGATCAACAATCATCTACTATGTTGACTTCGCAGCAATGTTCAATCCAGTTCGTCGTGAGACCCTCAGCAGATAAATCACCTAAACGGTGCCGGAAAAAATCTTCGCTGTGATCAAGGCGTGCTACCACTACGCACGATCTTCACGATAACCCTATCGCCCAGTAAATGTTTAACTGTGTCATTGATTGGATACTGGAATGGACTCGCCGCGATCTGATTGGTGCCTAGAGTGCAACATTGTACTAGCTGCCCGGCTACGATTACGTTGACAATTTTGTCCTGCTAGTGCTTGGTGGTATGAACATTCCGCCATAAAAGTTCTCGTCCCACCTAAGTTAGGTCGGGCCTGTGCTTCAATTCGATCATTAAAAGTACACCCTGATACCTTTTACTCCAGCACATTTCATTCCCCGCGCTTGCTGTTATTACGGCATCAATCCTCCACCACATACTTGATACCAAGCTATTGGCACATGTACCGAGTACATAGTTTCAGATTCGGACCAAACTTTTAGGCCTCTAAAATTTGGTAGAAACCCTGGGTTCAAGTCTGGCGATCGTGACGACAACGGAAGATGTCTCGTCCGTCGTTTTAAACCATTCGTTTTCGCTCGATAAAAAAGACATGTCGTTATCCCGTAAGTCATAAATTTACGGCTCTGGTGACTGATAACAGCCGTTCTGACGATGGATGTTGGATTATGGGTTC